>NW_019168270.1:13355372-13461351 GCF_002303985.1 Durio zibethinus
AAAAAGATAAATTGAATGACATGTGGATCATTAACTTGAGGCATTAAATAATAATTTTATTAATATATAAATATAAATATATAATTAAATGAAATAATAAAACATATATTTATATATATTTGAACAAGATGAAACACTATAAACTAGTATTTGCCTTGATTTGAATTTTGAAAAAAAAAATTCGATTCAATCTCAATTTTTTTCAAAAAATATATCTATTAAATCCAAACAAACTGAAATTTATCAAATACAAGTGTTTTCTTATATATACCTATATTGACATTTTCTAAAGAATTTTTTACCATTTTCTTTTGCTGAGAAATGTTTCTAATTAAAAAAATTAAAAACAAAAAAAAAAAGAAATTAGACATCATGTATATGCATTCATTGTTTTCAATACACAAGATCTGATTTAAAAAAAAAAAGAAGAAAAAAACTTTAAAAAAAGAAAAAAAAGGAAGAAAATTAAGTTTCTAGTTGACATCAACAATGACGAACTTTTATCAAAAACTTTATATAATGAATTAAAAAAAAAAAAAAAAAAAAAATAGAGAAAGGACCAAAAAAGGAAAAAAAAATTCAGATGTGATGCCAACACATCCCCTAGTATAATTTTTTTTTTAATTATCAAACCAAAGAAAAAGAAAAAATTAGAAAGGATAAAAACATATATTTTTAATAATAATTGATGAGTCCATATTAAAAAATATTTATTAAATATATAAAGTTAACAAAAAATAAAAAAATGAAAAAAAAATCAAATGACTTGATATGTTGTATACCCTTTATATGAATCAAGTCTCATAAAAATATATAGATAAAAAATGATTTATCAATTACATAAAATAATAAAAAGAAAAAAGAAAAAGATATAGTGTAGTACTCTTAATAACAAGTGAGTTTAAAAAAATATTAAAACAAAAAAATTTTAATTTTTAAAAAAATTAAAAAAGGAAGAAATAGAAAAAAAAAGAATAAATAGGTCTCACAAAAAGCAAAAATCTTTTAAAAATATATTGATTTCTTTTCAAAATTATAAAATAAAAAAATAAAAAAAATGTGAGTCCCACACAAAAAATTTATTAAAAAAAATAGCTTCACACTTTTTAAAAAATTTTTAAAAAATAAAAAATAAAAAATATGAGTCCTATAAAAATTTAAAAAGATTAAAAGATTAATGTATGGATCTCACTTTCAAAAAAAAGGATCTCAAACTTTTTGAAAAGATAATAAAAAAAAAAAGCTAATGAATTCCGCTCGTAATAAACAAATATAAATTATCCCAACCAAAAGAAGAAAAAAATTATAAAGCAATGGCAGTTTCAATGTTTTGAATATCTTGAAGCATGTTTCAACCTCGTTACAATCAAGAAATTTCTGAAGTATTTTGAAGCAAGCACTTGTCTTTTTCTTTTTCTTGGGTTCACCTAACATGGTACTCGACCATCCCAAGTCGTGCTGCTGAAGTTCTAATGTCCTTTGAAATCATTATGAATTACTGTAAAAATGTGTTGCTTAAGTCTTTTTCTTTTTCTTTAGAGAAGACTTTGTTGGTCACAGCACTGTCTACTTCTTCATAAACAGTAGTAAACTCCACTTATTTTCCTCGATTCTTCCTGGAAAGAACTTCTTAGCATATCTGTGATCTAAAATACTTCTTCATAAATAGAGGTAAAAGGAACTGTCTCAAACACCAACTTGAGATATCTTCCCCTTCCGCCTCATCCTCATGTTATCGTTACCATCTTCCTCTTCTCATCCTCCTTCTTCTTCTTCCTTTTCTTCTTCTTCTTCACATAAATATGATGTTTTCTTGAGTTTTAGAGGTGAAGATACCTGCCCAAATATCACTGATCATCTACATGATGCTTTAATAAAGAAGGGAATAGTCACTTTCATGGATGATCCAAGGCTTGAGCCTAGGGAAGAAATCTTACAAGAACTCTTGGAAGCAATTCAAGAATCATGGTGTTCACTAATCGTTTTCTCAAAAACATATGCTTTTCCAAGTTTTTGCTTGGAAGAGCTTGTTGAGATTGTTGAACAGAAAAAAAAGAGGGGCATAAAATTTTCCCAATTTTTTATGATGTGGATCCATCTGATTTGGGAAAACAAACGGGAAAAAGTTGCTGAAGCCTTTGCCAAACATGAAGAGACATACAAGGAAACTAATGACAAGATCCAAAAGTGGCGAATTGCTTTAACTGAAGTGGCTAATATCAAAGGATGGCATTTAAAAAACAGGTAACTCATTCTTTTCCAGTCTAGTTTTCGTTTTCAATCTCCACAAATTTGATTTTTCTTTCTTTCTTGCATTACATGTTATCTACTTTAAAAAACATTTTTAATATTGTGTTTTATTGTTGAATTTCATTTAAAAAACATAGACTTCATTCTTATTCCTGCTCTGTTTTTCATCTCAAACTGTATTAGGAATAGAATCTTGTCTCTTAAAAATAAAATGACCACCATGTTTCATGTTTTGTTTGAAATAATAAAAAGAAAAAATATGTATTAAGAAATTTCTTTTTGATGAGATTGCCAGTTATAATTTATATATTAACCATTTACGAAAAATAAAATCATAAATAATTTCTTATAAACTTAAAATACATTTGGTAATAATTTCAGTTACTAAGGCTATAAGTACAACGATAGGCTAGGGGCTTTTAACTAGACCTATCCATGAGTTTGGAAAAAAATCATCTTTATCATAATATTTTATATGTTTTAAAATTAAATTTAAATAAAAATAATTCTTATTCCTTAAATAATGATTCGGGTCAAACTCAAACTTAAAAATTCATGATCAAGGCTTGATTTGAGATAGACTTGAACTGCAGGTCAAGCTTATAACTCAATCTATGACCAAGTCTACTTTAAAGGTATCCTAAATTTATTTGATAAAAGATTATTGTGCTTTTATTTTTTGACTCTTTGATTTCTAGGCTCATTTATCATTATAATCATTTTCATTAGCATTTAATTTCTTAAGAAGAAACTAAATTTAATTTCTCTTTCTGTGTTTGAAGACATGAATCAGAATTTATTGGAAACATTGTTAAAAAGATATCAGCAAAATTATGTCAAACATATCCGATAGTTCATGATGAGTTAATTGGAATTAATTCACGTTTGGAAGAGTTGCATTCGAAAATAGACATTGGTGAAAAAGATGTCCGACATTATTGGAATTTGTGGCATGGGCGGCATTGGTAAAACTACTCTTGCAAGAGTTGTTTATTCTCAAATGTCACTTCATTTTGAAAGTAAAAGCTTGCTTGCTGATGTTCGAGAAGTTTCAGAAAAATGTGGACTCGTTTCTTTACAGAAACAACTTTCGCAACTCTGGTTGGACGAAGGTTTCAATTTATTCAGTGTTCATGAAGGGAATGCCATGATTAGTCACAGGCTATCTCACAATAAGGTTTTTGTTGTTATTGATGAAGTTGATAACATTCAACACCTAAAATGCTTGGTTGGAAGCGTGAGTGGTTCGGTTTAGGGAGTAGAATCATCGTAATAACAAGAGATGAACATTTGCTCCAATCTTATAGAGTGGATGATGTGTATAAGCCTACAACACTGAATGAGAATGAAGCACTTCATCTTTTCAATTTGAAAGCTTATGATAGTGAAACAATGTCGGAAAATGATTTGATTGAGCTTTCTAAACGTGTAGTGAAATATGCTGATGGTCTTCCTTTAGCTCTTGAAGTTTTTGGTTCTTTTTTGTGTGGTAGAGATGCAGCTCAATAGAGAGATGCAATCAAAAGACTTAAAAGAGATTATAACAAAGAAATTTTTGAAAGACTTCAAATAAGCTTTGATGATTAGAAGAAACGGAGAAGAATATTTTTCTAGATATAGCATGCTTCTTCAAAGGGAAGGAGAAAGATTTTGTAATAAAAGTACTGGATGGTTGTAACTTTTTTCCACATATTGGAATCGATGTTCTCATCAAGAAATCTCTGATAAAAGTTGATAAAAACAACAAATATTTGTGGATGCATGATTTGCTACAAGAGATAGGAAGAAAAATTGTTCAACAAAAATCACCTGATGAACTTGGAAAACGTTGTCGACTGTGGGAGGAAAATGATGTTTATCACATGCTAATGAAAAACATGGTAAGTTATTCCATAAACATTGCATATTTATTTATTTAGAATTTTGACTCTACTCAACATGCTAAATTATATACCAAAAAAAATTATTAGCTAGGTAAGTTGCTAGTATGGCATTAAGATTTTGTAATTAAGATAAAATCAAAATTTTGAGATTGCATACTAATATTCTTGAATATATGAAAGAATAAGGCTGAATAATTGCAAATAATAAAAGTAAGACTACTTAAGTGTATGTCTTATTATAGTTTTATAGTTTTTTTTATTAAAGTTGTAATCATAATTAAGTACTAAATTTCATATAAGAATCAAATAAAAATGGATAATTAGACCAATAAATAAACCTGCATATATAAAATCCAATATAAAATTGGATTAAACTCATGTATAATAAAACTTAAACATGAAAGTTCAAAAAAGCATCTTTCTTACTATTGAGACAATGCTTCATTTGCATTATAGTTTTAAAACTAAATTATGGATTTTCTCTATTTAAAATTATCTTGTTAGTTTAAGTAAAGCAAAATTTCTTTTAGTTAAAAGCTTTGTGGAGAATTAGCGTGACCATTAAATCTAACTCAAGAAAATATTATGGTCTCTTTTATTTCGTCTTCTTATAATTTAGCTATTAATATTTTTAAACCATTTACTTTTCGTCGTCTTATGCTTTATTCTTGATTTTTAGGCTACGAACGCAACTGAAGGCATGGTCATCGACAACAAAGGGTACAAAAGCAAACATACACGTGTCTATGCCTATATTATATATTATTACTGGATCTTGTCTCATTTAATTGAATTATTATTGCTAGAACATATATATTATCGATATTTTGTCCTAGGCTGCATTCTTTTCTTTTTTATTGTAGTTTTTTAGTCGAACTTGAAATACCAACATTCTTATCCATTATCTTCTCTCATCCTCTCTTTCTTTAGATTTGAACATCAAACTGGTCAAAATTAAAGTAAAAGGTCATAGATAATCACCTAATGACTACTCAAAAGTAAAACATAACCAATAAGAAATTGAAATCATGTGGCAGGAAAATTGATTGTATTAACTAAAAGAGTTGTGTTTCAGAAAGAAGAAAAAAATGATAGATAGGTGTGAATGTTGATTCTTGCCTTCTGTATGAGTTGAAAGCTTTAATATTTTGAAGCTCAGTTTTGTCTTACCCTTGGTTTTCAGGGAACAGAACAAGACGTTCACTTTGAACGCTGATGCCTTCTTGAAGATGAAAAAATTAAGATTGCTCAAAGTCTTCCATCTCCTAAACTCTCAAGACCTCAAATATCTTTCAAATGAGTTACGGCTTTTAGAATGGAGCAGATATCCTTTAAGATACTTGCCTTCAAGCTTCCAATCAGACAATCTTGTTGCACTTCTCCTACCTTATAGCCCCATTGAACAAATATGGAAGGGAAACAGAGTAAGAATTACTTCATTTGATGTTTGCCTTTAGAACAGCAAGAGAGATTAAGAGTTTTAAGACATTTCAACTTTCCAATATATTCGACTTTCCAAGCTTGATTGTCTTCGATTATCAGATTGCAGGGAGCTTAAATCGTTGCAGAGCTCCTAAGAAGTATAGGACATGTGATCATAGATGGTTGTGCTTCACTGGAAATAGTTGCAGATCCAACAACAGTATGCAATTCAACAAAGTGGGGATCTATTACCGATTTTAACTGATACAAATTGGCTGAGAAAAACAATGCATTAACAATGCCAAAAAAAACATCGTAAGGTTGGCACCGCTCTCTCTCTCTCTCTGAATCTCACTCTCTAGGATTTATTGTATTAGTTGCCAAATAACAAAAGATTTTGTTTACAGGTATTTGCTAAAGCAAGACGATTATTCGACATTGTTATACCTGGAAGTGAAATCCCAGAATAGTTCCCCCATCAGAGGGATGAATCTTCAATAAAGATACCACTGCCTCCTATATTCGGAATGATAGTCAGTGGATGGGAGTTGCTTTCTGCTGCATTTTCGTCTTTCCCTTCATTGCCGACGATGTTTATAGGGAGGATAAAATAATGTGTAAAGCAGTTATCCACGGTAGGAATATTCAACGAGTCGATTGGAGTGGCTTTCTTTTGGGAGGAAAATTTAGGCGGCCTGGCGTCATTAAGGAGCACCTTTGGCTACGTTATTATTCTTGTGACAATATATTTCCATTTGAGTTGGAGGGAAAATGTGGTAAAATTGAGAATTCGTTGAGCACAGATTGGGCAAATCAAGAATGCAATGAAATTGAGTTCTCAATCCAATCTCCTCCTGGTGTCTCATCTGCCAAAGTGGAAAAGTGTGGTGTTCGAATATTGTATGGGAAAGATTTGGAAAATGGAAGAAATACAAAACCAACACAGTATTCCAACAAATTGTGCAAATCTTGACGATATCCATCGAGACAATGGTGGTGATGAAGGGCCAACAGGGAATGATGGTGTCCTTGTAAAACGAAAACGTAACGTCTACGAGGAGGCAGCAGGACCAAGTGATGAGAGTGATAGCACTGAAGAGAGACCACACCGCAAACGCTTGGAAAAAAATTTTAGACATTAGAATGGGGAAGAAATATTCTGGTAAACTTCTAAATACTAATCACTAGACTTGAATGAATCCTTTCATCGTTTATTTGCATGCTATTCAATAAAAAAAGAGGATTGCACTGTTTTCTATAATTTCTTATGAATCTAATGTGTATTATATCTATGTGTTTTTTCTTTAGGTTGAAGGATAATAATTATCAGATGAAATAAAATAGTTGGGATAAATTCCATAAAAAAGCAAGAAATGTGAGAAGGTGGAATCCTTTGATGTCGTTTGAAGCATAATCATCTTATCTTTGCTTTAAAGAGTGTTTCACACCATTTTTTTAAAAAATTTGGAGAAAGAAGATTTGAATCTTGCTTTTTGATTTGGTATTTTAAAAACCAAGGTCATATGTAATGTTTTTTTTTTTCCCCAAGGATTATATAGAATTTAATTTCCCAAAAATCAAGTATGCAAAGGATTTATAAATTGTGCTACTTGCTAATAAAGAAAACATGAGATAAAGTAGAAGAAAGGTATAAATTAATAAACACAACAATAGATATTAAAATATCATTTAAATATAAACCACTCAAGTCTAGATTTCTATTCAAGCTCAAACAATTTATTCTTTAATTTTTTTTTACAAAGGATGTTGTTGCTTAGAGATAAAAAAAAAAAAGTAGTTATAAATGTAGAAATTTAAAATTCAGATTTATAGGATATTACCTCTTAAAAGTAACTAATTAATTGAATGAACTAAGTTAAACTTTAAGTTGTTATTCCTATTTTCCTTTTAGGCAGCTTAACACGGATAAACCAAGTTTCACTAATGGCTACTAAATACCAGTAAGTCTTATTAAAACTTCTTATTGATGGCTGTTATTTCACCCATTGAACAATGTAGAAGTTGGATTAAGATTAAATTGTGACAGAATTCATGAACTCTTCATCATTTGCCAAGGCCTGCAATGTTTGAGGTAAAAAGAAAGCTTCAATGTCCTTACTCCCTTCTTCAGCTCCACCATATACTGTTATCTTCCCATCATGCTTGTTCCCACCCCCACTTCGAATTGCAGTTGGCCTTTCCCATCCAAAATCAATGCTATAATAATCAAACCGAGGTGAACCACCCAAGACCAAAAGATTGTTTATACTAGTTGCTGGGCTTGCTGTCAATAGAATATGACTTTCCTTCCATTATCGGATGATTCCCACCCATTTCATTAACATGGAAGAACGACCAAATAGAGTACAAAAAAATCTCTTATAAAATCTTTAGATTATACAAGTTCAATCCAATGTATAATATAAGTTTCCTCCAATTTTATATTGGTTTGTTAAATTATTTTATTTAGTTTATTCTTTAATTTCTTTCACTTGATTTTACAATAATTATTAGATCATAGATTAATAGAATGATTTAATTTCAATTTTAATTTTTATGTGCGCATATAATTTTGAGGGCATTATCCCTTCAAAACTGTT
This sequence comes from Durio zibethinus, assembly GCF_002303985.1. The sequence goes on from NW_019168270.1 coordinate 13,363,528, forward strand.
GTACTACGAAGGAAGTACGAGACCTATACAATTTAAACTAAATTTTATTTATAATTTTCAAATAAATAAATTATTTTAAAATTAATTTTATTTGCTCTTTACTTGCTTTAGTTTTGGAGCTTTCACTTTAAATACTACTATTTATAGGATTAGGAAGGCTGCTTTCATTGTATACTAACAAGCAAAGTTAAATAAGGCCTTAATTACAGCCCATCACTTAATATTTTATTGTATTTTTTATGGTAACTTGTTCTATTCTTATTGGCATGTTCTAAAGGAAAATTAAAAGTTTTTTTTTATCGTAAATGATTTTAATTGAAATTTCTCCTTTTGATCAATATCATGGAATTAATGTTTTCCCATAGTTTACTCAACTAAGTCATCCTTAATACTCAATAAAATAAATTAAGTAATGATATTAAAAAATCATTACAAATAAAACAAAGTTTCATAATAATTTTTTTTTATCGTTACAAATATAATGAGAGTTTATAACAACAAAATTTATTATTATATAAAATATCTAAAAATTCAATTAAGCAATGAGTAAATATAACTAAATTTTGCAACAATATTTTCAGTCCTTGCAAAATAGAATTACTAAATATCCACTTTTTTGTAGCAACATAAATAAGTAATTTGTGAGCATTAATTAGAATTTAAAAATGTTGTCTTCTTGTGCCTCACTATACACTCTAATAGTCCTATCAGGCTTGTTCCCTGCCCCAATTCAAATTGCAATTGCCCTTCCCATCCAAAATCAATACTATAATAATCGAAACAAGGTTAACCACTAAAAAAGAAGAATGCTTATAATCGTTGCTTTAAATTCTTTATCCAAAATTTGAGAATTTTGACATTTTCAAGCTGCTCGAAGAAATGAATCGATTATATCTCTTTGTTTTGCATGGATTTTTTTATGAGACAATTAAAAAAAAAATACTAAAGAGAAAAATATATGAGATTTATAGATATGAAAGTATAAATCTCACATTGACTTAATCCCCACATTACATGTTAACATTTCCTTCTGAGATTCATATACTTGTGATCAAGGGTCATGAATGGCTTAATCACATTGGAAAATGTGACCCTTGACCCCAGCATCGAGCAAGAAGGGCAAACCCCATCTTCCAAGAATGAGTAGCCAAACAAAATTTGAGGAATTCACGGGTCCTACAGCAAGCTGGAGTGGGTCTATGTCTATCCTATCATCCATGGTTATTTAGCAAATTTTTTCCTGTTTTGCTTTACAAGACCTTTTTTTTTTGTCCATTAATTTGCTGCATCCAAGTTTGACTACAAGCATATGTTGCTGAAGTCCCCCCCCATAATGTCCTTGAAACCCCTAGGTATTTCAGTTTCAATAAATTAAAAAGAAAGCAAAACAACAATGTTAAAAAATTGACATTATACTGTACACAGCTACTAAATTTCTTCAATTCTTTGGACAAAACGTCAAAACCCAACCGTCAAAACTCTGTCAACTTTAGTACTTAACCCAATAGCCAATAGACAATAGCTATCTTCCTTAAAAAATAGTCAACACGAAAGCCTACTCTGTTCTCACGTTCTCGGATTCTTCCTGGAAAGAGCTTACGGCAGATTCTTTCTGTACGGCAATCGACGCGTTTTCATATGTATTCTAGAGATTCATTTGAAAAATAAAAAGTTGGGATATGTAAAGAAAAATCGTTGACTTTTGATAGATGTTTTTTTCTTCCCTTTGAAATTAATCTGTTATTGCGGGTATTGGGCTGTTTTATTGATAAATAGAAGCAGAAGGAACTGTCTCAAACACCAGATTAAGATATCTTTCTCTTCCACCTCCTCCTTATGTCGTCGTTGCCATCATCATCATCATCATCTTCTTCTTCTTCTTCTTCTTCTTCTTCTCCTCGACAGAAATATGATGTTTTCTTGAGTTTTAGAGGTGAAGATACCCGCAAAAACTTCACTGATCATCTATATGCTGCTTTAAAAAGGAATGGAATCGAGAATTTCAGGGATGATCCAAGGCTTGAGGCTGGAGAAGAAATCGCACCAGAACTCTTGAAAGCAATTCAAGAATCATGGTGTTCACTAATCGTTTTCTCAGAAACATATGGCTTTTTCAGGTTGGTGCTTGGACGAACTTGCCGAGATTGTTCAAGAGAAAAACAAGAGGGGACATAAAATCTTTCCAATATTTTATGAAGTGGATCCATCTGATTTGAGAAAACAAACAGGAAGAGTTGCTGCAGCCTTTGCCAAACACGAAGAGAGATACACAGAAATTAAAGACAAGATCCAAAGGTGGCGAACTGCTTTAACTGAAGTGGCTAATATCAAAGGATGGCATTTAAATAACAGGTAATTTGTTCTTTTCTTGTATAATTTTCGTTTTTAATCAAAGCAAATTTGGTTTTTTTTTCTTTTTTGCATTACATGTTATATGATTTAAAAAAACTTCTTTAATCTTGTGTTTTATTGCAGAATTTCATTTAACTAAAGGGTAATTTCTGTTTTTTGATGTTGTAACATAGCCTTGCTTCTTATTCTTGCTTTGTTTTTTCAAACTCGGAATAAAATTTTTTCTTAAATAAAAGTGAACACAATGTTTCACGTTTTGTTTAAAATAAAAAAGATATATAAAATATGTATTAAGAATTTTTTTTACTAGGTTGATAGTTCTTTATATATTAACCATTTATGAAAAATAAAATCATAAATAATTTCTTCTAACCTTATAGATATTTGGCAATACTTAATTTCAATTACTAAAGCTACTAACAAGAAATTTGAGGCTTTAAAGGCGTCCTATATTTTTTTCATAAAGGATTATTGTACCTTTATTTGTTTTACTCTTAATTTGTCGGCTCATTTTTCGCCTAAAGTTTATTTCTCTTTTTGTTTGTAGGCCTGAATCAGAATTTATTGGAGAGATTGTTACAATGATATCAGCCAAATTATGTCAAACATATTCAGATGTTCCTCATGGGTTGGTTGGAATCAATTCACGTTTGGAAGAGTTGCAATTGAAAATAGACATTGGAAAAGAAGATGATGTCCGCATTATAGGAATTTGTGGTACGGACGGTATTGGTAAAACGACTCTTGCAAGAGTTGTTTATAAAATGTCTCCTCATTTTGAAGGTAAAAGCTTTCTTGGTGATGTTCGACTTAATTCAGAGATATATGGACTTGTTCATTTACAGAAACAATTTCTTTATGAGATTTTGAAAGAAGATTTCAGATTTTCAGATGTTCAAGTAGGGAATGGAATCCTTAGTCGTCAGCTATCGCACAAGAAGATTCTTGTTGTTATTGATAATGTCGATAACCTGCAACACTTAAAATGCTTGGTTGGAAGGCGTGATTGGTTCGGTTTAGGGAGCCGAATCATCATAACATCCAGAGATGAACATTTGCTACGATTTCACGGGGTAGATGATGTGTATCAGCTTACAACATTGGATTTTCATGAAGCACTTTATCTTTTCAAATTGAATGCTTTCAAGAGTGATGCAGTGCCAAGAAAAGATTTCATTGAGCTTTCTAAATGTGTTGTGGGATATGCTGGTGGTCTTCCCTTAGCTCTTGAAGTTTTGGGATCCATGTTGTGGAATAAAGATGCTTCCCAATGGAGAAGTGCAATTGAAAGACTTAAAAATGAACTTCACAAAGATATTCATGAGAGGCTTCAAATAAGCTTTGATGGATTATCAGAGACACAGAAGAATATTTTTCTAGATATAGCATGCTTCTTCAACTGGGAAAAGAAAGATTTTGTAACAAGAGTACTAGATGGTTGTGAGTTTTCAGCGGGTATTGGAATAGATGATCTCATTGATAAGTCCCTGATAAAAATTGATAAAGACAACAAATATTTGTAGAAGCATGACTTGCTACAAGAGATGGGAAGAGCAATTGTTAGAAAAAAATCTCTTGGTGAACCTGGAAAACAATGTAGATTGTGGGAGACAAACGATATTTATCACGTGCTAACGGAAAATACAGTAAGTCATTTCTTAAATATTACGCATTTATTTGTTTATTTTGAATCTCGACTCTACCCAAAATAATAAATTGACTATCACGAAAAATTATTAAGTAGGTATATATTTTACTCTCATGACATTAAGATTCTGTAATTAGGATATATACAACCAAAATTTTGGGATTACGAATGAGTATTCTTGAATATACGAAAGAAAAAGATTACTATTGTTTATTTATTATAAAATAACACTACTTTTTTTGGCCAGAATAAATTAATTAAGACTATTTAAATGCATATTTTATTGTAGTTTTATAGTTTTTTGTATGAAGTTAAAATCATAATTAAGTATTTTATTTCATATAAAATTCAAATAAATAGATAATGAAACTGGATCAAAACTCACATATAATGATACATGCGACTTGAGACAAAACCTCATTTGCATTATAATTTTATAGTAAAATTATGGATTTTTCTATTTAAATCTCTCGTGTTAATTTAAATAAAACCAAACTAATTTCTTTTAATGTTAATTAAGCTTTATTGAGAGTTAACCTAACCATTTAAAATCTTTAGTATTATGTCCCGTTTTAGTTCATTCCTCTTATAAATTAGCTATTAATTTTATTACACCATGCATTTTGTGTCTTCTTATCTTTCACTTTTTTTATTTTTAGGCTACAGAAGCAATTAAAGGCATGGTCATCGACATTAAAGGGTACAAAAACATACATATACATGTATCAATGTATATATGTATATGTATTATTACTTATGTTAGATCATGATTATTACATGTATATATGTATTATTATTATTATTACATATATACATATATATGTTAGATCATGATTATTACATGTATATCAATGTATATATGTATTATTATTACATGTATACATATATATATGTATACATGTATCAATGTATATATGTATATGTATCAATGTATGTACAAAAACATACATATACATTGAACCATGATTGCTAGATCATATATATTATTTACATTTTTCCTTATGTTACATCCTTTCATTTTTTTATTGTAGTTCTTTTACAAAGTTGGAATTATATATGTTCAAAGGTATCCGTTCAAACTTTAAGACTCATTTGCTATTTGGAGGGTTGAACAAAAAAAAAAGACGCATTTGGGACTTTGACTCTAACATTTAAAACCTAGCCTGATTCAAATTATATAATAAATATAATTTTTATATTTATATATAATTATATGTTATATATAGTATATAACAAGGAGGGATCAACTTACATAAAAAACAAATTTACATTTTTTTTTTTAATTATTGATTTTAATAACTCTAAAAATAAAGTTAAATCATATTTTTTTCTTTTTATTTCTTACTCGTCTCTTATATTTATTAAATATATTATATAATAAAATGAAAAAAAAAATCATAGGTAATCACCTAATTGGTCCTCAAAATTAAAGTGAAAAATCATAGGTAATAATCTAATGACTACTCAAAATTAAAACATAACCAATAAGAAATTGAAATCATGTGAAACGTGTGCCAAGAAAAATGGTTTTAGCTAAAAAATTTGATTGTTTTAACAACAATATTTGGAAACAGAAAAGAAGTTGTCTCTCTTAGTCATCACTTAATCAATTTTTACCCATAGTAGTTTACCATTCTTTCCTAGTGGATTCCTCCTGGAAAGAACATCATAATAGATCTTTGACCCAAAACACCATCACTAGGCGGAGATTTGTTTAAAAAGAGTTTGGAATTAATGTAATTAGAGCTTTTTCAAGCATTCCCATAGTAAGAAGGTCAAAGGAAATTGTTGAAAAATGTTTGTTTTTCCTATTTCCCAGGGAAACTAGACTCTTTTAGTCGTTGTCTAGCGTTTACTTCATGCAAGTTTAAGCTTCATGCTCAAACTTGACAGTGTTTTTAGTTTCTGATAAATAGAAGCAAAAGGAACTACTCAAACACCAGCTTGAGATATATTCCTCTTCCACCTCCTCATGTCATTGTTGCCATCTTTTTTTACTTCTCGACAGAAATATGATGTTTTCTTGAGTTTCAGAGGTGAAGATACCCACATAAAATTCACTGATCATCTATTTGTTGTATTCTCCTTATCTAAGCTGCCTTTTCAGGTTTTCAACTTAGATAAACCCCTTATGACTCAAATCGTCCTTTTAGGGTTTTCACATTGAGTCTTCCTTTTTTATTCTTTTTTTCCTTTTCTCTTTTTTTTGCCTTTTTTTAAGCATAGTATTTCTTCACAACATTAGAATTTATAAGATGGGGTAAATCATTTCCATCCATCTCAGTCAGTATCAGTGTTTTACCCAAAAAAGTCTGTTTCATCACATACAGCCCTTCCCAATTCAGAGTCCATTTTCTTCTATTATCGTGTTGGGTTGAAAGGATTCTCTTCAAAACCAACTCTCCTTCTCGAAAGCAATGGGATCAAACTTTTTTGTCATGAGCCCTCATCATTCTTCTTTGATATAGCTGACCATGGCACAATACAGTCAATCTCTTTTCTTCTATGAAATTTAATCGTTCATAACGTTCTCGAATCCATTCAGCTTCTTCCAATTCAACTTCTTTTAGAACCCTCAAGGATAAGATCTTCACTTTCACTGATAGTACAGCTTTCATCCCATAAACCAAAGAAAATGAGGTTACCCCAGGAGAGGTGTACATTGATGTTTGATATGCATGCAGTATAAATGGTAACTTCTCATGCCAATCTTTATAAGCTCAATCATCTTTTTAAGAATTCTTTTGATATTTTTGTTAGCTGTTTCAACTGCCCCATTCATTTTTGGATGGTATGGTACTGAGTTATGATGCTTGATCTTGTATTGAGCACATATTTCTTGCATCATCTTACTATTTAAATTCTTAGCATTGTCTGAAATAATTCTCTTCGAAAGTCTATATCTATAGATGATCTCTCTCTTTATGAACTTGCAAACCACATATCATGTTACATTTGCATATGATGCTGTCTTCACCCATTTTGTGAAGTAATCTATCATCACACTAATAAACCCATGCCCATTAGAAGCCTTTGGGGTGATAAGACTAATGACATCCATGCCCACATTGAGAATGGCCAAGTTGGTGCCAAAATATGTAAAGTAGATGATAGAACATGGATCTTATCAGCATATATTTGATATTTATGGCATTTACGAGCATAGTCAATGCAATCACTTTTCATTATCAACCAGTATTATCCTGCTCTCATGATCTATCTCATTATCATATGTCTATTGGCATGTACCCCATATATTTCATCATGCACATCTTTAATGATTTTTTTTACTTCAGTCTTATTTACGCATCTCAATAATACTTTATCACAATTTTTTTTGTACAGAACATCTCTATCTAGGAAAAAACTCATAGCTAATCTTCGGATGACCCTTTTATCGTTCTCTGTTGCTTGAATTGGTATTATTGATCTTTAATATACTGTAAGATGTCATAATACTAGGGCTTCCCATCTTCTTCTTCTTCTATATTGGAGCAATGAGCTGACATATCCTTAACATCTAGCCTGATGGGCTAAATGTTAGTATTATCATTAATTCGAATCATTGCAACCAGAGTAGTCAAGGCATCGACATTCATATTCTTTTCTCGAGGTAAATGGTCAAACTGAATATCTTCAAACTGCTTTATCAATTTTAAAATATACTTATGATGTAGAATGAGTTTTGAATCTCTCGTCTCCCATTCTCCTTGCAATTGATATATAACTAAAGTTGAGTCTTCAAACACCTTTAATGCTTTCACTCTTCTATCTATAGCAACTTGTAAACCTATGACACATGCTTTATATTCAACGATGTTATTTATGCAATTAAAATTTAACCTTGCTATTACATGATAGTATTATTTTTTGGAGAGATCAGAATTACCCCAATTCAATGTCCCAAGGCATTGGCAGCTCTATCAAAATACATTTTCCAATACTTTTCTTCATGCTTCCCATTCTCTAATTGGAAAATAATCATTAGATCTTCATCAGAGAATTCCAATCTCATTGGTTCATATTCTTCAGTAGCACGATTTGTAAGAAACTTAGCTATAGCACTTTTTCTACTGCTTTTTAGCTCACATATATAATATCATATTTCGAGAGCATTACTTGCCATCTAGCAATTTTTTTAGACAAAGAAGGTTTCTCGAAGATGTATTTAATTGGATCCAGTTTTACTATGGGCCATGTGATATGATAGAGCATATACAGTCTGAGTCTTTTGACAGTCCACGCTAATGCACAACACATTTTCTCCAATGAGAAATACTTAGATTCATAATCTGTGAACTTTTTACTTAGATAGTAAATAACTCTCTCCTTTCGACTAGACTCATCTTGCTACCCCAGTACACATCTCATTGAATTCTCACACACTGTCAAGTATAGAATTAAGGGTTTCTCTTGAACAGGTGACACCAACACTGAAGGATTTGACAAGTATTGTTTAATTTTATCAAAAGCCACTTGACATTCCTCATTCTATTCTCCAGAATTATTCTTGTGTAGAAGCTTAAATATGGGATCACATTTGTAGGTAAGTTAAGAGATGAATTGAGAATGTAATTCAATCTTCCCAGAAAACTTTGAACTTTCTTTGGTGTACTCGGAGATGATAAATTTTAAATGACCCGTATCTTGTCTGGATCGACTTCAATCCCTCTTTCACTGACCATAAAGCCTAGTAACTTCTCTAACTTTACCCCAAATGTGCACTTGGTTGGGTTTAACTTGAGCTAAAATCTTCTCAACCTTTCAAATAGCTTTTTGAAATTGGTGACATGATCTTCGCCTTCTCAAGATTTTACAATCATATCGTCTACATACACTTCAATCTTTTTATGCATCATGTCATGGAAAAGTGTCATCATGGCCCTTTGGTATGTTGCCCCAGCATTCTTTAACCCAAAAGGTATGACTTTGTAACAAAAAGTTTCCTATATAGTCACGAAAGTAGTCTTTTTCATATCATCTGCAGCCATTTTTATCTAATTATACCCTGAGAAATCATCCATAAAGGAGAAAATTGAATGTCTAGCCATGTTATCTATCAGTGTGTTAATGTGAAGCAAAGGAAAGTTATCTTTTGGGCTAGCCCTACTCAAATCACGATAGTCTACACACATTCATACCTTTTTATCTTTCTTAAAATTTGGTACTATATTAGTTACCCACCCTGGATACTTAGTCACTTGTAGAAAACCTGCATCAAACTATTTTTTCACCTTTTTTTTTATCTTTAGTAGCATTTCAGGCTTCATTCACCTCAGTTTCTGTTGGACTAGCTTACATTCTAGCTTTAGAAGTAATCTGTGCTTTACTATATCCGTGCTCAGTCCTGGTATATTCTGGTAAGATCAAGCAAATACATCTATGAATTCTCGAAGTAGATCTGCCAAATGTTGCCTATCTCCTAATGAAAGTGAAATATCAATGTTGACATCTTTCTTATTCCCTTCATCTCATAAATTCACTAAGTTAACTATCTCCTGATTAGGCTCAATTGGCTTATTTTCTTATTCAATCAATCTCATTAGGTCTGGAGGCATAACATATTTCTCAGAATTCTCTTCATTGTCAAGTTCATCAGTGTTAATTAAATTCTCAAAACTAACCTCTTTATTGTTATCATAATTATCTTTATGTTCATTTAAAGACCTGAAATTGAATGAAATGAGATATGTTGGTAAGATGTATTTGGGAAAAATGACAATAATGAAGACACAAGAAGAAATGAATGAAAATGCATCCTTCCTAATCTTTCTTAGAATAATAAAAGATAAATTGCCCAAACAAGAAAGATCACCCCAATGCCTTAGGTAATAACTATTGGGATGTACAATTACATTGAATTAGTTTCAAAGGTCAAAGGCATTTCAATAGCACTCTAATTGTTTAGCTCATAATCTGACGGACAAAAGCGGACCCACCCTTCTTGCTCAAGCCCCACTTCATCTTCAATAGCATGGATGGTTAACTAGGCAAAAGCTCTTTCCATACTTTTTTTTTGTATTTGGGTACAAGAATCATCCAAGTCTAAAAGTCTCGTACAGGTATGGGATAATCATTAGTCTTGCTGTTTTACCTACTGACATTTTCTTGATTTCTCATTCTGCTACTTCATAGCTTAGGCCTAGCCTTTCACTATTGTTCATCACTTTGGAGGTTCCCTTATTCCCTACAAGTTTTTGCCCAGTCCTAACCCTGGACACTAGCCCTTATGGATGAGTTGGCTCATCACTATCTTTGAAAAAGGTTAATTTTTAAATCTTTCACCCACAAAGTTGATCAGTTCAAAATATTGATAGAAACACCCATTCACTTCTTCTGTAGCTTCCATATATGGTGCATTTAAAGGTTGGGTCACTAGCATGTCTTCTTTCTTAAACACTACCACTTACTAGCTTTCCATATTAAACTTAATTTTTTGGTGAAGAGTAGAAGGAACAGCCCCTGTCATGTGAATCCATGGCCTTCCTAATAGATAGTTATAAGATGAAGAGATATCCATTACTTGAAATTTCACATTAAAAGTACACGACCCAATTTGCAAGGACATCTCGATATCTTTCAGAATTTTTTTTCTGGTCCCATCAAAAGCTTACACTACCATTTAACTATCTTTCATATAAAAGTAATTGATAGGTAGCCTTGCCAAAGTTGACATAGGCATGACATTGATAGTGGAGCCATTATCAATAAGAATCTTAGCCATGATAAGGTTTTTGCTTTTGACTATGATATGTTGAGCCTTGGTACTTTCTCTTCCCTGTGGGCGAATCTCATCATCACTGAATGAAATATAATTTGGCATGACTAAATTTTCAGTCAGATGGTTCACATATTCAACAGATACATTATATGCCACATATGCTTGGTTCAAGACTTTCAACAGGGCATTTCAATGTTGTTTCGAATTCAATAGCAGTGATAATAATGAAATTTATGCTGGCATTTTGTTTAACTGTTCAACAATTGAATATTCACTATGTTTTACCAACTTTAGAAATTCACAAGCCTCTTTTTCTGACACCGACTTCGGATAATCCTTTTTAGGTTTCATTTCAAAATTATTTTGTCCTTCTCTTACCTTGGCTTTCTCTCTTCTAGCCTTCTCTAATATTTTTGAAGTGTAGCATCTTTCATTTCGAGTAATACCTCCTACACCAGTTATATTAAAGGCGTCAGTCTTAGAGACATTTTCTTCTTGCTCATGAACCACTATATTACAACCATATTTTTAGGGTACAGCTTTATCATCCTTGTATAGGAAGGGAGTCAGAACTATAAAAGTTACCAGTCGAGGAATGAGTTTGTCTAGAACTGACTTTGGCTTGTTTTCACAGTGAATCATCATCGATTTTAAAAATAGTTTTGTGAGCTTATCAGTCATTGACATTTCAACACTCTCTAAGTTTTTTTTCTTTTCATAGACCTACATTTGGTATGAATCTAAGAGCTTTTATATCTTTTGATGAAACTGTTCGCAAGTTTCGATAGAGTGACCCATTACCCCACTATGATATTTACAACTAATGCCTGTTATATATATTCCATGAAAATAATGTGGACTCACTGGTTGTATCATGTCAGCTTTTCTCAAAGCAACAAACAGCTGACTAAGAGGTGTCATAATATCTATAACTTTTCTCTTTAAATGATGCTCCTATTCATTACTCAGAGCATTCACATTGTGATTAGGCAAAGGATTATCATTAACATTTGGTGCAATTACCCCTATTGTATCAAAACTAATCATTCTATCTTTGATCAGTCATTGCACTTTGTGTTTCAAGGCAGTGCAATTTTCAATGGAGTGACCAGCAATCCTATAGTGATAGTCACAATGGGCTATGAGATCATACCACTTAGGTTAAGGTAACTTGAGTGGCTCTAACTTACTTGGAGCAATCATATGACTATTGTAAAGCTCACGATATAGCTTTGTATAGGTCATAGGGATTGGGTCAAATACAGGCTTTTCACGAGTGGTTCATTGCTTCTGAAAACCTTCCATTAGGCTGGTTGGACAGGTCTGAGGTCTTAAAGTAGTTGAGTGTTAGGACTATATGTGGCATTCTAAGGTTTGAAGAAAGGTTGATATGTTTAGAGGTAGGATGGCTGTGGGATGGGTTGATATGGATAAAGAGAGGTGTTATTCACATCAGGTTAATATGAGGGGTATCCTTATGATGGGTAGGGTTGATAACCCCTGAATTGTTATCTATCAAAGCTCACAGCTTGAGTTTCAATCTCTTTCTTTTTTGAGGCCTTTTTAGTGGATGTTTCACCTCCTTCTAGCTTACCATTCTTGATGGTACTTTCAATAATTTCTCTCAAAATTACCATATCAACAAAATTTTTGGTTACATTCCCTATGATCTTTTCATAATAGAGAGATTTCAAAGTGCTAACAAATAGCACTATAGTTTTTTTCTCAGTTAGAAAAGGTTATACCTGAGAAGCTACATCCCTCTATCTTTGGATGTATTCCTTAAAAGATTCATTTATATTTTTCTTCAGATTCTGTAAAGACAAACGATCAGAAGCTAGATCCATAATACGTCGATATTGACTGATGAAGTCATGAGCCATATCACTCTAAAAATAAATACCAGTTCTATCCAGCTGGACATATCATCTGACAGTAGAGCCTGTAAGGCTATCTTGAAAAATATGTATTAATAGTTTTTCATTATAGGCATGGGCTGTCATCTTCAGGTAATACATGGTGATATGAGTTTTTGGGCACTTCGTACCATTATATTTCTCAAATTTTGGTACTTTAAACTTTGGTGAAATGATTACATTCGAGACTAAGCACAGCCCAGCAGCATCAATAGAACCATAAAATCCAATCCCTTCTACAGCTCGTAATCTTTGTTTAAGCATACTAATCTTTGAATTTTTTTGAGATTCTACCACCTTTGCTCTTTTTTTTTCTTTTTCTTTCAAGTCATCTAGATCGAAAACTTGAATCGGTTCTACTATCTTTTCAGTAAAGACAAGATTTACATAGCTATGGTAATGCCTAGATTCAAAGTTGATGGTATTCTGAGGTATACAGGATATATGAACTGTTGTGGTGAAATATCCTATGTGGGCTGGGCTTGTTGTGGATCAAAACCTAGAAGATACAAAGGGTCAGTCACTTCTTGTGATGGAGAGCCTTGTTAGCTTATATTTTCTTCTATTCTTTTTCTTTTGTTTAGCTTATTGAGAGCATATAGAATCTTGCTTAACTCATTCTCAATCTTTTCATGTGCTTTTTTTAGTTTTTCAAAATTGTGAGAGTTTTCTTACTCCATTTGTCTAACTCTGGCTCTTGTGTTATATCGATAGGTGGGGTTCTTACTGGATAGAGCTATCCTTGAACCTTGAATACCATTTTTTAAAATTAGCAAGTTTATATGACTATCTTATGGTTACTTTGTTAAGTGTAATGAATGAGAATGCAATGAATGAAAATACATGTATGCAAAGAACATTTGCCTTAAGACAGTGCTCAACTAAAAGATTTCATTTATTCTAAAGAACTTTCATATACATTGAGTTTATCATCCTAGAGTTATAACTATAAAATCATTTGATCTGTTTATACTGGGCCTTGGCTTCCTCGATAAAGTTTAAGAGATGCTATCCATATTCTTCTACTAGGGCCACTACTTGTTTTAATGCCTCTACTTCTTCTACCATCTCTCTTGTCTTGCATACCTTTTTATAAATTTGGGTTGTTAGGTGCTCAATATATTTTTATCTTCTTAAGTTTTCTTTTTTACCACACCAGACTTGGTATGATAACTCTTTATGCTCTCTAACCAATGCAGCAATATGATCTTCTTATTTATTCAACTTTTGTCTCAACCTGCTTAAGTAACTATTCAACATGTTATTTTCTGTCTGTACTTAGGTACTTTTTTTTCCAATTCAGCATATTTTGTTTCAATCTTGCATTATCTTCAGTCAGCTCAACAATTGTTATCTTTTTGGCTTGTACCCTTAAACATAACCTCTAATGTTCATGGTGTAACTCTAATAAGTCTTGGACAGCTATATCATGCTTCTTAGCAATCTTGCAAACTTTGAGTTCATGCTTTTTGACCCTTTCTTTCCATTGATCATTCTCTTCTCGAAGTTTATGAATCTTTTGCTTTAACTTATCTTTTTCGGATTCAAATTCCTTTGTCGCAAGCTCCAATTCTGATGGTATCTCTTCAAGCTTTTCTCTTATTGGTGGTTGAGAGCTTTTATAAGTGAATACCATTTTTTGTCTTTGTTTTGCTCTCCAAACCAAGTATCCAATGGTGACTTTATCAGTGAACAATCCAGGACTCACTCTATGGGGATTTTTTCATGTTTTAATCACCTCATTCATCCTCTGAAATGTTTTTGGCTCACTGTAAGAAAAATTCGATTGATGAAGCCTGTGGGTCATAAGAATGAACTGTTCTACCCTAAACTGTCTTCTAACTAGAAGTGGCGCATAACTCGTTACCCCCCATAAACTTAAAAATAGGACCACAGTATTATCTCCAAACTGATATAGTATAGGTTCATGATTCATCCATACGACCAACTACCTTACTTTGGCACTTATCAGTTCTTGTAAGAAAACTATCCACTCCTTTTTTGACTTTTGTTCTGACTACCCACTTTCATAGAATTTCTGGATCGAAGCTCGATTACGGACATAAAGCTTTGAGAAAGCATTTTTTCTCCACTCGAAATGGCTTTTCATCCATAAGTATAATAACTGTATGTAGCCTATAAAACGCCCTTCATTCTGACGACAGTAACTCAAAGATCTGATAGTCTCTACTAGTATTATCGTTGAAGGGTTACAGCCATTGATCACACTCTCGAAGAAGTTAACCACCGTTATTTCAATATAACTCAAAACCTTTGAAAATATCACCATTCAGTATATAGCTAAGGCAAATACATCTAACCCTCGTTCGTCATTGGCATGTTGCACTAGAAATTCATGAAAGAACTTCCAAGGTAGGCAAACCTATTCTTGTTTCTTCTTTGTATGAGAATCCATAACTTCTTTGTCTATCCCCATGAGTCGAGCCAAATCCTGACTTATGTTTTTGACATATATCTTATCGGGAGCCTTGAGGTGCAAACCCAACAAAGTCGAATATTTTTCGATGGTTGGTGTCATCTCAACTTCATTGAAGATGAAACACTTGTATGCAGGATCCTAAAATTATACTGCAACTCTGATTAGTTGATCATCGATAACTATTGCAAGAAGGTGTGTTGTATGCCCGTGTCTCTAGCAAAACTTCTCTTGTTTAGCTGGGTTCATCTTTTTCCATATATCAACCAATTCTTTTAGATTATTTTATATGAGGAGGATAAATGTTTCTTTAGACAACGTAGAATCATAACCGATTGGTAAACAATCCCCCATCTTTAGTTGTATCTTTTTTTATTTGATTTTTACTTCATTGGGTAGCTCATAAGGAGCTAATACAGATGAGGAGCACGCTAATCATTCTGTGGAGTCCATGAAAAACTTTTTGTTGAAAATCATCTTTCAAGCAAATATTTTTTATGCAACTTTATGATATGAGCATGAACCAATGCAAAAGAATGAAAGAAAATGTTAGTATGCCCAAAAAAAAAAAAGAATAAGTAAATAACTAAGTAAATTAAAACATCACACAGAATAAAAAGAATAAACCCTATGCTTTTGGTCAATTCTAAAAGAGAAGGATGATGGCTCTATCTATAGGTTAGGCATTCTTAAGGTTCACTATATGTGGTTTAAGGTTAAAGTCTAAAGGCTCCCAAATTACTTCTTATATCATTATCCATCACAGACTAGTAAGGCACCATAATCCTTACCCATTATAGGCTACAAGCGAAAAAGGTTCAATTTGAGTGAAAATATTTCGCTAGCCACTGCGGAGGCATTAAACCTCACGAAAGCAATAGGTACTTTACTCCTTCATAGAGGGATGGAGCTCGGGTATAGAGCTTATGTTATGCATATGCATATGAATGACATAATTAATAAAGTAAATAAACATAAATGAATAAAAAAAATCTATACAAAAGGTTCAATTTTATTAGGCTTTTGGATAACATAAATTTATTTGCTGGTCTAGCTCTCAGACATCCCTAGCGGAGTCATCAAACTGTCATAACATATAGATCTGATGACCTATCGCTAGACATTGACTTAAAGGAGTCGCCACCAATCTTTTTTATTTAGGTGCGATTGGTCACATAAGGAATCTATCCTTTTAAGGAATACCTAAGCCTAAGGGTCCCTAAAAAAATAGGTTTAGGTTTACTAACCAGAATAGGGTTCAGGAGTATGGTTACGTGTGAGAAAAGTTATAGCACCCTCACAACGCCCATCGACAGATGGTACCAATTTAATTTTGTATTATCCAATAAGCCTAAAAAATTTACCGAGTAATTAATTATTGAAAATTATTCTCAATTGACTCTAATACTTTTAGTAGAAAATTGAAAAAATTTTCCCACCTCAAAAGTATGCAAGGAGACTACTGTTTCACTTGCAGAAGCTCTATCGTCGGATTATTTGAAATAAAAAAAAAGAAGAAAAAAAAAAGAAATAATGATTCAACTTTTGATATAAATCTTTTTCTCTCTTTTTTAAAAAAAACACTCATTGCTTTTATATAAGAAAAATTGATAATTTCAACTTTTCCTTAAAGCATTTGGAAATTTTATTTTCAGGAGAAATTGATACTTTCAACTTTTCATAAAAAGTTTTTGAAAATTTTATTTTTAAGAAAAATTGATACTTTCAACTTTTCCCCAAAATGTTTTTTTTCAAAAATATATTTTTTTGTTTTTGAAATTTTATTTTAAAAAAATCATAAAATAAAAATAAAATAAAAATAAAGATAAAATAAGGAATATCAAATAATTCTAATCTAATAAATAATAATAATAATAAATTAAATAATTAAATATATATAAAAAAACCTTAGAGCGACTCAGCTCGGGCTGGGAAACGGCTCGGCTTAAGACAGAAATCACAACTCGAATGACGTCGCTTAGAGGCTTGGCTCGGTTAGAAAGGTCGGTTGAGGTGCGGGTAGAACCTAGGTCAAAAGCGGGTTAGCGCTACGAGTCGGGTCGCCCGAATGAGAACACACGGATCCTGAGATTTTCTTAAGCGTAAAATAAAATCGTTTTGGGGAGCTATAAAAGGCAAATACCTCTATTTTTTCTCCAGATGCTTCTCCCCTTCTCTCTCTCTTCCCTTCTTTTTCTCTTCCCTCTCTCTACTCGAACCTAGATTCCTGTTGAAACTCCACCGAAATCTGGTAAAACTTACCGAAAACTTCAAATTTGGTCGAAAAAATCATTAAAAAATTCAAATGTCGCCTAAAAATTTGTCGGATTCTAGAAAATTTTTAGAAATTTTCAAGAAAAAATACTTAAAAAATTCTAAAAAATTTTTTTCACAAATTCCTAAAATTATTTCTAACGCACCAAAACCCTTTTTAGTTTCTGTTTCTTCCTCGTCCTCATGTGTGATATCTGTGGACCTATTTACAGGGATTGATCAGAAAAGTTTCTGATCAATCCCAATTCCCTCTTGGATTAAGATTCAATCTTTGAATCCAATCTGGACTCTGATTTAATCCCAAATTCATGGTAAAATTCTAACTTTTTCTTATCAATATCCTTTAATCCCAGCAAAAAGAAATAGATAAATAATAAATATATATATACTAATAAATAATAGATAATAGTTAACAATAAAAATTTATATACATTAATAGATAAATAATAATATATATTAATAGATAAAAATATATATATTAATAAATAATGATAATAGCAATAAATAAATAAATAAATAATAAATAAATAAGATATAAAATAAAAATATAAAATGAACTTACCTATTTGGACCAGGCCCAATTGATCAGGGCCTAGACCAAATTGGGTGTCTACATTTAATATTACGAAAACTTATTTTATTTGCAATAAATTTTTAATGCTGTTGTTTAATTTATTTTTTTAATATTTTATTTAACAGCAAAAAGTTATTAAGAAAATTTTTATCATATTTGTAACGATAAAAAATTATTGTTACAAAAACTTATTTTATTTACAACGATTTTTCAATGTTATTGCCTAATTTATTTTTTTAATATTTTATACAATGACGAAAAAATTATTAAAATTTTTTTATCACATTTGTAATGATAAAAAATTATTATTGCAAAATTCTATTTTATTTGCAATAAATTTTTAATGTCGTTGTTTAATTTATTTTTTAAAAGTTTTATATAATGATAAAAAAGTTCTTATGAAAATTTTTATTATATTATAATGATAAAAAATTATTATTCAAAAAACTTATTTTATTTGCAAAGATTGTTATTCTCATTGCTTATTTTATTTTTTAAAATTTTATACAATGATAAATTTTATCATTACGAATTCTTATTATATTCGTAACAAAAAAAATAAATTATTGTGAAAATTTCTTTTTGCAACAAATTTTCAATGCCTTTACTTAATTTAGTTTTTAATATTTTATACAATGAAAAAATAATTGTTAAGAAAATTTTTTTAATATTTGTAACAATAAAAAATTATTGTTGTAAAATGGTATATCATTTGCAATAACTTTTGATAATCATTACTTAATTGATTTTTAAAAATATTTTATGTAATGATAATTTTTATTATTGCAAACTCTTATTATATTCATAACAATAAAAAAAATTGCTGTAATATTTAGTTATATTTATAACGATTTTAATATTTTAATATTTTATGTGACAAAAATTTTGTTGCAAAATTTTAATCATATTTATAACGAAAAAAAGAGTTCTTGTACGATGAAATGAAAATTTTATTTTATAATATATAATATTTTTCTTCTCATTAATTATAAGAATCAAATCAATTTTGCTAGACAAATTTTATCTAAGGTTTGCTGGGAAAATTTTTTTTCTTTTTTTTGCCAATTTTATAAAACAAACGGACAAGAGCAGAGTAATTCATTGCAAAAAAGCCTACATATAAATACAAAATACAAATACCCCACATCCAACAAGGCCCTCAACCCCACTCCAAAGGCAATGTTTCCTATGACTACCACACAGATCACTATTGCCTCAACTTTAGTTTTAATAATAGACAAATAAGTTTTTGTCTAAAACAAAGAAAAGAAGAAAAGAAGAATTACTAGAAGAAGAATTGACAATTTGCCAACATGATTGGCGTCCTATCCATCAACAAATCTAATCTTTTGATTATTTTATTTTTTTACTATATATTTAAGTAGAGTTTTTTAATATATTTTTGACATTTTTGTTGGTTAAAAGAAGGGTTTTGAAAATTAATAACAATTTTAAAGTGGTAGCTTCAAATTCCACCTATTTACATTGCTTTTGTAAATTTCTTTTCTTTAAGTCCTAACTCCACTTGTCCCACTACAATAAATAGAATTATTTAATTTTGTACAACTTATTATAAAATATAATAGTTATAATTATAATTATAGAAACTCTTATTTTATGATTTTTAAAATAATTTATTGTATTTTAATTCTTTTATTAATAAGTCAAAATACTTTATTCACATTTCGTAATTAATTAAGAATTAATATGAGTATTTAAAATACTTTTCATTAATATATCAACGAAGTTCATTGACATAAATACTATAAATACATATGATGAAAAAAAATCTTACATGAAGTTAACATAATAATTTAATTTAATTAGAAAAATATTGATGAACGATTAGTGAGTGAAGATGATTAAATCCTAATTTTTTAGCATGGATAAATATACTTTACCATCATATCAAATATTCAAGAGAAATAATTAAAATAACTAATTAAACTAAAATAATATAATAGTTAGCAGTTTAATATTTATCAACTCATAAAAAATTCAATTAATAATAACATCACTATTATCAAAATTATATAAAATTTACAAATTATTTTTAAATAATTATACATGACTACATGCATAAAAATATAAAAAAAATAAATTCATTAATTAACAACTCACATTCCCTCTTAAACTTTCAACTAAATTATCAAAAAAATTTTAAAATATTCAATTTTTCATCAATCATTTGTTTTTCCCTCTCAAAAATTTCACCTAAATAAGGCAAAAAAAGAAAAATATAATTTTAAGTTTTAGATGCCACACATGAATGGTACCTAAAAACTTTCAAAATTCTTACCTAAAATTTAAGGTAAAAAAGAACAAATAAATAAAAATTATATTTGCAGACACATAATTTTGTTCGAAATAATCTAACATCATTATATCTAACTTGTTTTTTGAAGTATTGAAATGAAGATTAAAATAGATAATCAGGCTCAGAATTGGTAAAAAAAGGCAAAGCCGATTAAGGGCCCATTTGCAACTTGAGAGAATACCGGAGATATTTCATAGCACAGTTAAAAGTCCATTTACCCACAAGTTGATCTATTTAGAGACTTTTTTATGAAGCCAAATTAAACGCATAATATAACTCATTTTTCAGCTCATTTATAACTTAAAAAGGTCCAAAGATAACCCATTACATGACCTAATTCGCAGCCGAATATGGCCTATTTGTAGACCTTAAGTTGTTTTTTATGGACCAAATATAGTCCTTAGGAAGGGGCCCAAGCAAAGGCCTGTTTTAGGAAGGAATGCAAGACAAAAGAGGTCCTTTTTAAGAGGGGGCAGAAAATCACAAAAGAAGGGGAATTGTTTTTGGTTTGAGAGAAAAGGGGGCTGCGAGGTGAAAAAAAAGAAGCAACGGCCATAAATGAAGAGGACGAGGAGCTAAAAAAAAAAAAAGGAAAAGGCTTTGAGGAAAAGAAAGGGAACTTGGATAAAAGGAGGTTGTTATCTTTAGAGGATTTCAGAAGAAAGGTAGCTCCTTTATTCGTTTCCCCGCCTTTTAAGTTCATGTAATATTCATCCTGTTTCATTTATGTAGTTTGAGGTGATGTTCGGGTAGCTTTCTTAGGATTCTTGTATGAAAAAGGTTTGATGCATTCTTTTTGAACATGAATGATTCCCGTTTAAGCTAAAAGAACCTAAAAGATTATCTTTTTGAGTCTGCCATAACAGAATCCTCAAAGCAATAGCAGCTATTCTTTTTTAGAAAGAGTTTTTAAAAAAGGGAAAAATGAAAGAACAATTTCTTAAGACATTAAACAAGGGAAGGGTTCGTAGTTTTCAAAAGCATTCGAACATTGCCTGGGCAGTACTCATGGCTCGGGTTTGCCATTATCACCGCGGAGTTCAAAAACTGGTGTTGGGTCAAAAATGCCAACTTCAGTCTCGGTTCATGCATGGAAGTATAAAGCTTCCACCTTTCACGTGCCGCATGCGAGATACTTGCTATAGAGGTGCCACACCTTCCATGTTTTAATTTGGTTCAAGAATAAAATAAGGCCATGGGTAGAGGAAAATTAAAACTGGGAAGAAAGCCATATAAAGAAGAAAACTAAGATTTGTTTAAAAAGTAGTGGGGCTACACGGGTTGGCTTCTTTTAGGGTTGAAGAATAGAAGAAATATTAAAGAAACAGAGCCATATAAAGATAGGACAACTAGAGCATTGTTTAAAATGGGTGGGGACTACACGGTTGGCTTTTTTTTTCAGTATTGAAACATAAAAGATTGAAGCATAAAAGTGTTGGAAAAAAAAAAAAAAAGACCATAGTTTTATTTGAAGTTTTTGTTTTATTTTAGTAATGAATGAAAGCCTTAAGACGTGGAGGCAGGAAGGCTACATCCTTTGCATCCATTTTTTTAGTTTTAAAAAAGGTTAGGTCCAGGTTTTTTTTTTTTTTGGGTAAAATTCTTTAATAAATAAATTTTTAAAAATATCATACATAAAGTTAGTTTCTAATAAAGGTTTATTTTCATATAAATTTAAATTTAGTCATGCTTATTTGTATATATTTTATTTTGTTTTAGTTTAATTGTAAGTTTAATTTTATATATTTTTAATTACTTTATTAGTTGTATTTCAATGTTTGTTTTAATTTAATATTTCATACTTTAATTTATATTTAACACATTTTATTTTAGATTTATGTAAAATAAGCAATAATAATAATGTAAACAAAAAATTTTCAAGGGTGAGATTTTAAAGAAGTCTTAATAATTATTTCTTAAAATCTTTAGATGAGAGTATTTTTTCAAAAATATTATTAAAGTAATAAAGTATTTAGAAAAATATTAAATTCAAAAAATTTTCGTTTATCTATTTTTTTAAGATTATATTGTACAATGATAAAATAATATATGATGATTAATATTGTGATAAATTAATTTTATCTATCAAAAATTTTAATCAAAACTAAATATTAGAATTAGAATAATAATCAACTAAGAAAGAAAAAAGTAAATGAAGTTTTCGAAGATAAAATTATAAGAAAGTTCGAGTAAAGATTTTTAAAAAATTTTTAAGTGATAAAACTCTTCTAAAATAGCGCAAAAGTATTTGTATATCTAGAAAAATTTTCAAAAAAAGATTTTATTTACTTTGTTCCATTCTAAAGTTTTTATTGATAATTGTAAAATAATTAAAAAACATTAAAACAAAATTAAAATGAATAACAAAAAGTATAACATAATAATAATAAGTAATATATATTTTTCATGTGCATATTCTACTTTATTGTTTGCATTACATATCTTAAATTTTAAAAAAACCTTCGATGTGAGATTTTAAGAAAGTCAGACTAAAGATTCTTAAAAAATTTTAAGGTGAGGAAAGTCTTTTAAAATGCCACCAAAGTATCGAGGTATTTAAAAAAAATTTTCAATAAAAGATTTTATTTACTTTGTTCCTTTCTAATGTTTTTAATGATAATTGTAAGATAATTAAAGAGATTAAATCAAAACGAGTAACAAAAAAATGATAAATATTATATTTTTTCATATGTATATTTTGTTTTATTGTTCTACATTACATGATCTTACATGTAAATAGAACTTATTATGATGAGACTTTGAAAAGTCTAAATAGTGAGTCTCAAAAATTCTCTAAGTGAGAAAAATCTTTTAAAAATTACTGAAGTATTAGAATATTTAGAAGTTCTTTTCAATACAAAAAATTTTCATTTTATCATTTTTTTTATTTGAGTAGCTTTTTTTTTTACTAATATTAAAATATACCTATTTGGAAATAAACTTATTTATAGATAATTATATTATTACATAACTTTTAAATTTAATAATTATTATAAGCAAACGAAAAAAATCTTTGAGAATGAGATCAAAAGAAAATTCGAATAGTGAATTTTTTTGAAATCTTAGGTAAGAAAATTTATTTAAAATGTCACCAATGTATTAAAGTATTTAGAATAAATTTTGATAAAGATTTTTAATTGTTTTATAAATGGCATAAAAATGAATTTTTAGAAAATATTATTTGATTTTAAATTATAGATATTATACTTTATATTTTTTAATATAAATTGAAAATAAATATGATTCACCAAGGATAGGATTTTTGAAAATTTCGAGTAGTGATTTATAATTATTCCTTAGGTGCCATGGTTTTTTTTAATATTGTTAGAGTATTGGAATTTTTTGGAGATTTTTCAATATGTAGGTTCCTATTTGTTTTTCTAATAAACAACTAAAAATAAAATTGCATTTTTTACTACAATAAAGAAAATTAAATTTTAAATACCAAAATTAAGACCTTTTAAATAAAAATCAAAAGATAACACAAAATTAATCAGTATTATTTTTATGGATACTGTGGGGGTGCTAATATTTCCTTATGCATAATCAATTTTTGAATCCAGACTACTTTTACATATTTAAAAAAATTATCTTTTTGATAAAATTTGAATTAATTTTAAAGTTTTTATTAAAATGATATATTTTAATAAGTGGTTGATCACATTTAGTAAAAAAAATTAATGATAAATTTTTTTTATTTTCAAATTTATCTGGCTGCCTCCAAAATTATTATGACACTATTGTTGGTTCGATTGAACCAAAACCCACTAAATCTCTCCAACTTTTGTCTCAAAATTCATCTCTGTTTCTCGTTTACTCGACTTTCTCTTTCTTTAAAAATCCATCTTTCTGACTCATCATCGCACCTCCTATGTCTCCTAATCTCTTTTATGTTCCACTCACATTATTTTTGCCTTCTTCCTTAACCCAAGTGGCTACCCACAGCATTGCTAAACTCAAGTTCCTCATCCTCTCATCTTGACATTTGATATAAATGGGTCTTATAAAAAAAAAAATCTTTTAAAAAATATATTTTTAATTTTCTTTTTTAAAAATTATAAAATATAATAAAACCATAAAAATTAAAAAAAAAAGTGAGCTCCACCCAAAATAATTAACCAAAAAAGAAACTTCACACCTTAAAATTTTTTTTTTAAAAGTAATGGATCCTACAAAAAATAGTGGGTTTCGCATCTTTTGAAAAAAAAAAAAAAAGCTAGTGGCTTCCACTAATTAAAAGGAAATAAAAAAATTTATAACATGGCAAAGTACGAAATATTTTAAAATCTACGTATCAATATATAGATTCTCCTTCCACAATTTTATCGTTCAAAATGAAACTTGATAGACACCACAAAATAGAAAACAACTTGTTTTTCTTAGTCATCACCTAGTAAAAAAAAAAAAAAAACTATTGCTTACATGGTCTGTGATGGACATGAACTCTCCGTCGTCGATCATGGCCAGTGATGTTTTAGGTAAAAAGCATGCTTTAATGACTGTCTTCACCATAGATACTATTATCTTCCTATATGCTTTTTCCCTGCCCCACTTTGAAGCGCAAGTGGAAGTGGCCTTACCCATCTAAAATCAATACTATAATAAATATAATAAAAACGAGGTTTAACCACCTAAGACCAAAAAGATTGCTTACTATGCTTCCAGGGATTTCCTTCCAAATTTGGAAGAAGTTCCTCATCTTTTCCTAGTACTTCTCTCTGGGAAGAATGATGATTATTCTATCAATATGAATAAAAATCATAAATTATAGTATTAGTAATTCAGTTCCACTGTTTTGAGACCCAAAGGATGAAAGCTCCAAAATTCATATACTACTCTCCTTCCATAATTTTATTATATTGTTCAAAATGGGACTTGATAGACACCACAAAAATAAAGCAAATCAACAATGTGTGAAAACAAAAAAAAAAATATTATCTCTTTTAATCATCACTTAATCAAATTTTACCCATAGCAATTTACTTAGAGATTTGTTTAAAAGAAAAAAAAGTTAGGAATAAATGTCAAGGGAAATTGTGGAGAAATGTTTATTTTTCCTATTTCCCATGGAAACTAGACTCTTTTGGTCATTGTCAGTGTTTACGTTGCGCAGTAGCTATCTTTCTTTATGAACAATAGTTAACACAATAATAAATTCCCTGCCTCTTCGCATTTTCCTGGAAAGAACTTCATGGCACATCAGTGACCCAAAATACCCCCCTATTATATATAAATTCCTTTGAAGAAAAATAACAAATAAAAAAGCATTTTTAAAGTCCTTAAAGTTCCTGCTTTTGTTTCGGCTAAAAAATAAAAAGCAAGTTTCAACCTCCGTTTTATGTGGTCTAGTAATCAAAATATCATTTAAATTAAATTAATGAACAAATTTATTAAAGATATTTTAATAAATTATTTTCATTCTTTTTAAAATTAAAATTTATTAAAAATATTTTTTTATAAAATTTATTTAAAGCATTTTAGTCAACAACTTTATTTTTTGGAATTTATATTTTAATATACAGTATGATATTTATAAAACCCCACATTACACATTAACATTGCTTTAAGTTAATAAGTAGGCAAAAAGGTAAAAAATAACCTTGAATTAAAATTCAATAATTGTTTAAGTCTTTATTATTGTTAATCAATTAAGTTCTTAAGTATTTATTTTTATCAATTGAGTTTTTATTAGAAGAAAAATTATTAACTATTTTTATCCAATTAAAAATTTAATTGAGTGAAAATAAATATATAAAAATTTAATTGAATTAAAATAAATATTTAAAAATTTAATTAATTTTAAATAAAAATTTTGAAATTTGATCTATTATAATAAAATATCATAAATTTAATTGATAAATAATTTTAAGTTAGAAAAGAAAAAAAAATAAAAATTTTATTTTTGATTCGGTTGAATCAAAAGCCACCAAATCTCTCCCACTTTCGTTTCAAAATTTATCTCTGTTTTCTCGTTCACTCTAACTCTCTCTTTCTCTAAAATTCCATTAATGGCCGGCCAGACCTCCCTCACTCATCACCACACCTCCTATGTCTCCTAATCTCTTCTAAATGCCATTTACACTATCTTTGCATTCTTCTTCAACCCAAGCGGTAACCCATACCATTGCTAAAGTCAAGCTCCTCGTCCTCCCATTTTGACATTTGATATAAATGATTTTCACAAAAAAAAAAAATTAAAAAATATTTTTTTTATTTTTTAAAAAAATTATAAAATATAACAAAACTATAAAAATTAAAAAAAAATTGAGTTCCATCCCAAAAATTAACTTAAAAAAAAACGAATTCACACCTTTAAAAAAATTAAAAAAAAAAGGAATGAACCCTTGGAAAAAACATTCAAAAAAATTTAATGTGTTTATCACACCTAAAAAAAAAGTGGGTCTTGCACCTTTTGAACCAAAAAAAAAAAAAGTTAATGGCCTCCACTAATAAAAAAATAAAACAAAGAGATTATAGCATGATAAAATACACAATTTTAAAATCTATATATCAATATATATTATTCTTCTTCTACAATTTAATTGTTCAAAATGAGATATGATGGACACTACAAAAATAAAGCAAAACAATAATGTTTGAAAACAGAAAAGAACTTATCCCTCTTAATAATCACTTAATCAATTTTGACCTATAGCATTTTACCATTTTTTCCCGGTGGATTCTTCCCGGAAAGAACATCATAGTAGATCTTGGACCCAAAACAGCATCATTAGGCGGAGATTTGTTTTAAAAAAAGAGTTTGGAATTAACGTAATCAGAGCTTTCCATAATAAGAAAGTCAAAGGAAATTGTTGAAGAATGTTTGTTTTCCTATTTCCTATGGAAACTAGACTCTTTTAGTCGTTGACTAGCGTCTGCTTTACGCAATAGGTACTATGAACAGTAATTAACACAGCAATCAATTCCCCTCCTTTCTTCCTTTTTTTTTTTTCTTTTTTTCTTTTTTTGCCAATTCCCCACCCCCTTTTCTTCGAATCATCCTGGACAGAGAAATTGTTAACAGATGTTTTCTTCTTTCCTTAGAAATTGATCTGTTGTTCTCTAGCTTCATGCTCAAACTTGACCGTGTTTTTAGTTTCTGATAAATTGAAGCAAAAGGAACTGTTCAAACACCAGCTTGAGATATATTCCTCTTCCACCTCCTCATGTCATCGTTGCCATCATCATCATCTCCTTCTTCTTCTCAACAGAAATATGATGTTTTCTTGAGTTTCAGAGGTGAAGATACCCGCACAAAATTCACCGATCATCTTTATGCTGCTTTAAAAAGGAGTGGAATCGAGACTTTCATGGATGATCGAAAGCTTGAGGCTGGAGAAGAAATCGCATCAGAACTGTTTAAAGCAATTCAAGAATCATGGTGTTCAGTAATCGTTTTCTCAGAAACATATGCTTTTTCAGGTTGGTGCTTGGACGAGCTTGCAGAGATTGTTGAACAGAAAGAAAAGAAGGGGCATAAAATTTTCCCAATTTTTTATGAAGTGGATCCATCTGATTTGAGAAAACAAACAGGAAGAGTAGCTGAAGCCTTTGCCAAACATGAAGAGAGATGCAAGGAAAATGAAGACAAGATCCAAAAGTGGAGAGAAGCTTTGAGTGTAGTGGCTGATATCACGGGATGGCATTTAAAAAAAAGGCAACACACTCTTTCCTTTTCTAGTTTCCAATTTTAATGACTATAAAATTGTTGTTTTTCTTTTTTATTACATGATATATAACCTTAAAAAACTTTTTTAGTCTAAAGGGTGCATTATTATAGAGTTTCATTTAACTAAAGGGTCATTTCTGTTTCATGATGTCGTAACATAGCCTTGCCTCTTATTCTTGCTCTGTTTTTGGTCCCAAACTCTACTAGGAATAAACTGATTCTTAAAATAAAGTGATCACCATGTTTCATGTTTTGTTTAAAATAATATATATAATATGTATTAAGAATTTTTTTTAGTAGGTTGCTAAGTTATGAATTACTTATATATTAAACATTTATGAAAAATAAAATCATAAATAATTTCCTATAAATTTATAGATACTAGAATGATACCCTGCTTCGCATGGGAATTTTTTAATTTTTATAAAATATAATTTAAAAAATTTTATCCTTTTTAATTTTAAAAATTTTTAGATTAAAAAAAAGTTTGAAAATCTTATACCTAAAGTTTTTTATATGATTGTTTGTATTAACAGGTTGTTGTTAATTTTTTTTGTAATTTATTAAAAAATCTCAAATCTAAATTTTTAGTTTTTTAATTATATTTTTGTTTTTAAAAGATATTTTAAAAAATATTTAAAATTTAAATCTGACAATTTTAAAAGAATTTTTATTATTTTTGTGAGATCTTTTTGTTGATTTTCATGTAGGTTATTTTTTTAATTGATTATTTTAGTTTCAATTTTTTTTGTCTTGATAAGTGATTGAAATTAATATGTTGATTAGTTTTAAAATTTTGAAGGTTTATTTTTTTTATAAGTTAAATATATTTTTATGGATATTTTTTTATTATTTAGGTGCTTGTTTTTTTCTTTACAAAAACATTTGAGGGCATTATAATTGCCAACAATGCATCATCATCCCTATACTTAACTCCTATTATACTTTTTATTATAATTATAATTAAGTAAATAATTTTTTTGAAAATTTTTTATTTTAAAAATTTTCACATAATAAATAAAGGGTTGATCAAATGTTAACATATTAACTATTAAAAATATTTGAAAAAATATTAGAAACAATTAAAAATAACACATGAGACTTGCCACTTGTCACTATAGTATCGTTAGGGATAGTTTTAATATATATGATATAGATATGGTAATACTTAATTTAAGTTATAAAAGCTACAAATAATAAACTTGAGGCTTTAAAGGCATCCTAAATTTGTTCGATAAAAGATTATTGTGTTAGGAATAATGACTCAAATCTCATAAGATATTTATTTGGAATTTATTAGATATTACTTGATCGATAAGAAGATTTGTAGAAGAAGAATTCTAAGACTTGTAGAAGAAGAATGCTAAGAGAAAAAGAATTTTTAATAGGTAAGTTTGACTTACAGAAAAAGAATTTTAAAAGAAAAAAGATTTTTAATAAGGAAGTTTGGATGCTTATAAATAGGTGAAGTCTTTACAATGTTAGGTATGAGAAAAAGATGTAAAAGAGTTTTAGGATTTTAATAGATAAACACTTTATAGGAGTACTAGGAATTTATGTCTTATGAGTGTGTATGCTTGTTTGTGAGTGGACTAAAGGAGACTGAGAGGGTCCACATAAGTATGATGTATGGGTGCATATAAGTATGTGTTTGGTTGTGTTGAAAGGGTGCACATGTGTATGTGTTTGTTTGGGTTAAAAATACTCCATAGGACTAGAAGAAATTGAGAAGGTTTATGGGTATTGATTGTTGAGTGGTTGATATGTTTTGATGTATGTTTATAATTCTCTACAACTAGCGGATCATGTTTTTTATCCGTGGATGTAGGTCAATTGGATCGAATCATGTTAAATTGTTGTCTCTTGTGTGTTTGATTAATTGTTTGATTATACTTCAGTTGATGTGATTGGATTGAGGCTTTTTAGCCCAATAAATGGTATCAGAGTTGTGATTCCTAACAAGTGGTATCAGAGTTGTGATGATCCCCAACAAGTGGCATTTGAGTCAAGGTAGAAATTGTTAGGAATAATGACTCAAATCTCATAAGATATTTATTTGAAATTTGTTAGATATTATTTGATGGATAAGAAGACTTGCAGAAGAAGAATTCTAAAAGAAAATGGATTCTTAATAGCCAAGTTTGACTTGCAGAAAAAGAATTTTAAGAGGAAATGAATTCTTAATAGGAAAGTTTGTATACTTATAAATAGGTGAAGTCTCTATAGGGTTAGTTATGAGAAAAAGATTTAAGAGAGTTGTAGGGTTTTTATAAGATAGACACCCCATAAGAGTACTAGGGATTTACGTTTTATATGTGTGTATGTTTGTTTGTGAGTAGACTAGAAGAGACTGAGAGGGTCTACATAGGTATGATGTATGGGTGCATATGAGTATGTGTTTGTTTGGGTTAAAAATATTTCATAAGAATAAAGGAGATTGAAAGGGTCTATGGGTATTGATTGTTGAGTGGTTGATATGTTTTGATGTATGTTTATAATTCTCTACAGCTAGTGGATCTTGTTTCTCATCCGTGATTATAGGTTAGTTGGATCGAACTATGTTAATTGTATTTTCTTACATGTTTAATTAATTGTTTGATTATGCATCCACTAATGTGATTGGATTGAGGCTTTTTAGCCTAACAAATAGTGTTAGTGCTGTGGTGATTCCCAACATATTGTACTCTTACTTTTTTTTTTACTCTTAATTTCTTGGCTCATTTATCATTATCTATAGTTAATTTCATAACTAGCAACTAAAGTTTATTTCTCTTTTTGTTTGTAGGTCTGAATCAGAATTTATTGGAGAGATTGTTACAATGATATCAGCAAAATTATGTGAAACATATTCAAATGTTCCTAATGGGTTGGTTGGAATTAACTCACGTTTGGAACAGTTGTATTTGAAAATAGACATTGGAAAAGAAGATGATGTCCGCATTATAGGAATTTGTGGAATGGGCGGTATTGGTAAAACAACTCTTGCAAGAGTTGTTTATAAAATGTTCCCTCATTTTGAAGGTAAAAGCTTTCTTGGTGATGTTCGACTTAATTCAGAGATATATGGACTTGTTCATTTGCAAAAGCAACTTCTTTATGAGATTTTGAAAGAAGATTTCAGGTTTTCAGATGTTCATGTAGGGAATGAAATCATTAGTGGCAGGCTATCACACAAGAAGGTTCTTGTTGTTATTGATAATGTCGATAATATGCAACTCTTAAAATGCTTGGCTGGAAAGCATGATTGGTTTGGTTCAGGGAGCCGAATCATCGTAACATCTAGAGATGAACATTTGCTACGAGTCCACGGGGTGGATGATGTGTATCAGGCTACAACATTGTGTTTTGATGAAGCAATTAATCTTTTCACATTAAACGCTTTCAAGAGTGATAGAGTGCCAGGAAATGATATATTTGATGATTTCTTTGAGCTTTCTAAGCCTGTTGTGGGATATGCTGGTGGTCTTCCCTTAGCTCTTGAAGTTTTGGGATCCATGTTGTGGAATAAAGATGCTTCCCAATGGAGAAGTGCAATTGAAAGACTTAAAAATGAACTTCACAAAGATATTCATGAGACGCTTCAAATCAGCTACGATGGATTATCAGAGACACAAAAGAATATTTTTCTCGACATAGCATGCTTCTTCAACAGGGAAAAGAAAGATTTTGTAACAAAAATACTAGATGGTTGTGAGTTTTCAGCGGGTATTGGAATAGATGAACTCATTGATAAGTCCCTGGTAAAAATTGATGAAGACAACAATTTGTGGATGCATGACTTGCTACAAGAGATGGGAAGAGCAATTGTTAGAAAAAAATCTCTTGTTTATCCTGGAAAACAATGTAGATTGTGGCTGGAAAATGATGTCTATCACGTGCTAACAGAAAACACGGTAAGTCATTTCATAAATATTGCATATTTATTTACTTAGAATCTCAACTCTACTCAAAATGATAAATCAATTACCATGAAAAATTATTAACTTGGTATATATGTTACTAGTATTACATTAAGATTTTGTAATTAGGATATTTACAACCAAAAATTTGGGATTATGTATGAGTATTCTTGAGTATGGAAAAGAATAAGATTATTATAGTTTATTTTATTATAAAATAACACTACTTTTCTTGGCCAGAATAAAATAAGACTATTTAAGTGTACATTTTATTATAGTTTTATAGTTTTTTTTTATGAAGTTAAAATCACAATTAAGTATTTTATTTTATTTATAATATCAAATAAATAGATAATGAAATTGGATCAAAACTTACACATAATGATACATGCAACTTGAGACAAAGCCTCATTTGCATTATAGTTTTATAGTTAAATTATGAATTTTTCTATTTAAATTTCTCGTGTTAATTTAAATAAGACCAAACTAATTTCTTTTAGTGTTAAGTATTAAGCTTTATTGAGAATTAGCCTCATCTTTTAAAATCTTTAGTATTATGTCCTGTTTTAGTTCATTCCTCTTATAATTTAGCTTTTAATTTTATAACACCATGCATTTTGTGTCTTCTTATCCTTCACTCTTTGGATTTCTAGGCCACGGAAGCAATTGAAGGCATGGTAATTGACATTAAAAGGTACAAAAACATACATATACATGTATCAATGTATATATGTATATGTATTATTACTTAATCTCGACTTACTTTTGACCTGTGGTTGCTAGATCATATATATCATTAACATTTTCACTTCCGTTACATCCTTTCAATTTTTTGTTATTGTAGTTCTATAATAAAGTCAGAATTATATATGTTTAAGGGTCAGTTATCCGTTCAAACTTGAAGACTCATTTTCTAGTTGGAGTATTGAACCAAAAAATGAGTCTCATTTAGGGACCTTGACTCCAACATTTAAGATTTGAGCTTGATTCAAATTGTATAATATATATCATTTTTTATGTTTATATATATATATGTGTGTGTATTATATAGTATATAATAGGAGGAATTAACTTACATTAAAAAGTTTTACATTTTTTAATTGTTAATTTTAATAGATTTAAAAAATGAGATTAATTTTTTTTTCCTTTTACTCGTCCTTGGATCTATTGAATATATTATATAATAATATGAAAAAATCCTAGGTAATCACCTGATAGCTCCTCAAAATTAAAGTGAAAGTCATAGTAATGACTACTTAAAATTAAAACATAACCAATAAGAAATTGGAATCATGTGATACATGTGCGAAGAAAAATGGTGTGGTAAAAATTTGATTGGTTTAACTAAAAAGTTTGAGTGATTTAGAAGGAAAAAAATGATAGATAAGCTTGAATATTGATTCTTGCTTTCTCTAGTTTTGAATAGACTTTACAATTTGTATATTCGTATTGTATAAAATATTAAAATTCATGTATTCGTATTATGTTTTGCACGAAAATTATCCATCACAATTCGTGTCGACATGAAAATATAAAATATATCTTTTTTGTTTTGTTAAACTTATATATAGTTATTGTTAAAATTTTAAATCATGTCATTTTCGTATTATATTTTTATATTGTGTTTTTATATATTACTATATTGTGTTTTGAATTGTCAGATCTAATTTTGAAGGCTTGGTGTATTTTGAAACTCGTCATTTTTGTTTTGCCCTTGTTTTTCAGGGAACAGAACAAAGCGATCACTTTGAATGCTGATGCCTTCTTGAAGATGAAAAGACTAAGATTGCTCAGAGTTTTTTGTCTCCCAAATTTTCGTGATCTCAAATATCTTTCTAATGAGTTACGTCTTTTAGATTGGAGTGAATATCCTTTCAGATCCTTGCCTCCAAGCTTCCAACCAGACAATCTTGTTGCACTTCTCCTAATTGATAGCCACATTGAACGACTATGGAAGGAAAACAGTGTAAGAAACACTTCATTAATTTGATTTTTGTCTTTCAGCTTTTTTTGAGATGAATTATAAAAAGTTTGAATAAGATAAGAAAATAACAATAAAACGAAGTGTTTTCTATTATTTTGTCTTTCCTTTCTAATTTATTATTGTTTTCAACAGTCTTTATCTAAATTGAAATTAGTCGACCTCCAAGGCTCCGAAAACCTGATACAGATACCAGACTTCACAGGGGCTCCAAATCTCGAAACTTTGATTTTGGAAGGTTGCACCAGAATAGTAGATGTTCATCCATCTGTTAGAGTTCTAAGCAAGCTTAAACTTCTGAATTTAAGACGCTGCAAAAGTCTTAGGAGTTTTCCAACCAAAATAATTGGAATGAAATCTCTTGAAGAATTAATTATTTCGGATTGCTCAAAATTTGAAGGGTTTCCTGAGATTGATGGGGAAATGAAATGTTTGCAGGAGCTTCATTTAGATGGAACAGGCATTGTAGAACTTCCCTCTTCAATTGGACATCTCAGCGGGCTCAAGCTTTTGAATTTAAGAGGCTGCAAAAGTCTTAGGAGTTTTCCAACCAAAATAATTGGAATGAAATCTCTTGAACAATTAATTCTTTCTGGTTGCTCAAATTTTGAAAGGCTTTCAGAGATTGATGTTGCAATGAAATGTTTGCAGGAGCTTCATTTAGATGGAACAGGCATTGAAGAACTTCCCTCTTCAATTGGACATCTCAGCGGGCTTAAAATTTTGAATTTAAGAGGCTGCAAAAATCTTATATCTCTTCCAACCAAAATTGGAATGGAATCGCTTTACGAATTAGTTCTTTCAGGCTGTTCAAATCTTCAAAGGTTTCCAGAGATTGATGGCAAAATGGAATGTTTGCAGGAGCTTCATTTAGATGGAACAGGCATTGAAGAACTTCCCTCTTCAATTGGACAACTCGGCGGGCTTAAATTTTTGAATTTAAGAGGCTGCAAAAGTCTTAGATCTCTTCCAACCAAAATTGGAATGAAATCACTTGAAACGTTAATTCTTTCAGACTGCTCAAATCTCCAAAGGTTTCCAGAGATTGATGGCGAAATGAAATATTTGCAGGAGCTTCATGTAGATGGAACAGGCATTGAAGAAGACGAACTTCCCTCTTATTGGACATCTCAGCGAGCTTCGACTTTTGAATTTAAGAGGCTGCAAAAGTCTTAGATCTCTTCCAACCAAAATTGGAAATGGAATCTCTTTATGAATTAGTTCTTTTAGGCTGTTCAAATCTTCAAAGGTTTCCAGAGATTGATGGCGAAATGAAATGTTTACAGCTGCTTCATTTAGATGGAACAGGCATTGAAGAACTTTCCTCTTCAATTGGCATCTCAGCCATCTTGTTTTGTTAAATCTGAAAAACTGCAGTAACCTTGTGAGTCTCCCAAGCAGCATAGATGGGTGTAAATGTCTAAAAACTCTTAATCTCGCTGGTTGTTCTAAAGTTGAAACTTTGCCAGAGAATTTGCTGCAAGTAGAATTTTTGGAGGAGCTTGATTTAAGTGAAACTTCCATAACAATGCCATCATCCTTCATTTTTCAATTTAAAAATCTGAAAGTTTTGTTTTTCAAAGGATGCCAGGGAACTACGGATTCCATGGCTCTGATGTTACCTCCTTTGTCAGGTTTTGAGTTCTTTAATAAAACTGAATCTAGGGGACTGCAACCTTTGGGATATTCCCAGTGATATTGTTTGTTTATACTCTTTGAAAGAACTTGATCTTAATGGTGCAATTTCATCTGCCTACCAGAAACTCTTACTCGACTTTCCAACCTAGATTGGCTTGATTTGGTAGATTGCAGGAAGCTTAAAGCACTACCTAAGCCTCTCCCTATGATGAAACAAGTGGGCATAGATGATTGTGCTTTACTGGAAGAAGCTGCAGATCCACTAACAGCAATAGGAAATGATTCACTTCATCGGGGATTTGATGAATTTGGAGGTAATAACAGCTTCAAATTGGCTGAGAAAAACAATCCATTGACTTTGCTAAAAAAAATTATTAAGGTTGGTATCTCTTTCTCACTGAATCTCACTTTCTAGAATTTATTGTATTAGTTTCCAATCAACGGGGGGTTTTTTTGTTTTTTTTTCCAGGTATTTGCGAATGTAACACGGGTCTTTGACATTTTTGTACCTGGAAGTGAAATCCCAGAATGGTTCAACCATCGGACGGATGGATCTTCAATAAAGATAACACTGTCTCCTAATATTCAGAATGATAGTCAGTGGGTGGGAGTTGCTCTCTGCTGCGTTTTTGTCAATGATGAAGCCAACAGTTTTGACAATGATAGGTGGAAGCCGTCGAAGGATATCTGCCGTCGAAGGATATCTGCCATCAAATGGATGGTTACTATTGTAAATATGGTCGGACCTGTTATTTCCTCCCAATGAATTGGGGGCACCATGCCAAGAAGGATCACCTTTGGCTAACTTATATGTATCGTTTCCAGTTTTATCTCGATGAGGTCAACGAATTTGAACCTGGAATACGAAAGGGAATACGAAACGAGTCGTATTGCAAAGTGAAGAAGTATGGGCTTCGAATAGTGTATAAGAAAGATTTGGAAGAGATGGAACAAATACAAGAGCAGCACAGCAGTCCAGCTTCTACAGGGAATGGTGGTGCCCTTGGAAAGCGAAAGAGAGATATCTGTGAGAAAGGGGCAGGGCCAAGTGAGATTGACGGGGCTGAAGAGAGACTACCACCACATTGGCAGAAAAAATTTTAAAATTTCATGATGGGAAGAAACAATAATTCTGGTAAACTACTAAATACTCGTCTTTTTAATTCTTTTTGCTAGACCTTTTATACTATTTAATTTAATTAATTAATTTATTTCATTTTTTACATGATAGACACTTGGATTATAATGAAATCTTTTTTACTTTTTATCTATTTGCAATTTATTATGGACAATTAGAGGATATGCACTCTCATTTGATCTCTTATAAATTTAATTTGCATTATATATAAATATTCTTTTAATAAAGAAAATTTCATTTTATCTATATGTGCTTTATTCCAGGTTGAATTGGATGATTATCAAGTGGAATAATTGAGACAAGCTGCTGGAGGCAAGTGCATTACTCTATATGAAAGCTGGTGGCAGTGTGAAATCTGTTTTAAGTCGTGTGGAGAATAAACATCTTATCTTTGCTATAAGATTGTTTTGTAAATTGTTAAATTTAAAACAAATTTTCATTTGTTGCCATTCGTGTTGCTTAGGCCTTAGTTATATTATGATTGGTTGCATATTGTAATGGTGTTTTGGTGTGATTGAGTGCCTGGTTTAATAGCTTTGTGTGAACATTTTTTTAATGAAAAATAGTAGAATTTCATTAGATATCCGAAAAAGAGTCGAGGGTACAAAAGAATTCAGGAAGAGACTTCCACCACAATTTTTGGTGTCCCACTTCACAATCAACTATAGCAAGGTTATTATTTGCAAAGACATTAGCACTCCTCCTAACATAAGAAAATCGACATAAGGTAATGAATCGGACCATCATTCAGTACATACGATACAACAATGAATCAAACGATTCATTTTTTATATATAGTTGATCAAATATGAGTTATCAAATTGATCCTTACCACCACCATTAAGGTTCTTTTTACGCAGCAATTCTCCAACTTAAAAAGAAATACAATAATAAACATCCTTATGATATTATCAATGTGATTGAGCTGCATTTAATGGCAATTGCTAAATTTAATTCCAAATACAATGTCAAATAATGTATAAAATTTCGATTTAAAATTTTGACTATGGTGAATTTATACTCAATAAGAAAAGCATATCAAACTTGCAAATTGCACGATTACTATTGCAATTGCTTTCAATCGCAATTGTGATGGGAATCCTAATACAAAAAAAAAGCCTTAATTTCTTGGGAGAAAACATTATAAGAAAGTGAATATTTAGTAACGGTCAAAGTTGCTACAAAATAGCACTTTATCATTGTTAGATATCTTTTGAAATGATTTTTTGTCATTGCTATTAACTCCGTTGAAAAAGAATTAATGCAACAAATTATATTGTTATTGAAAAATATACATATATTATAACGACTTTTAGTTGTTATATAAATAATGTTTTCACAACAATAAAATATCGTCATGTAAACTTTATTAAATTATGAATGTTAAAAAGATATAACTTAGCCAAAGATATTTTCTATGATAACTTCTCACTTTGTTTCACATGGATTTGTGAGCTGTAAGCCCTTGAATACAATAACTCCAACTCAGCAATCTGGAATTTAAACGATGAAAATAATTATCAAGATCATAGGAGAGAAGAGAAGCATCATTCTAGACCAAACTCTAAGCTCTTCTGAAAATCAAAAAGTTTAATTTAAGCGATTGGAATAATATGTACAAGCATGTCTAGAGATACCTTGGAGCATGATGATACAGCAGCATCAATATCCTGAACCAACAAACTGGCCTCTTCAGCGCAATCCTCTGCAAAATAAACAACTACATGAGTTTTCATACACAGACAAAAGAAAAGGGAAGATTAAACATATTATGCTTAAAGCTTACTGAATCCATATCCGAACCAGCTCACAAAAAGTATTCAGCTTCCTTCAACAGATTAGTATATGCATTACCTGAAAAAGGACTCCGCAAAATGCTACACGAGCACGAAAGCCATTGTTATTAAAAACATAGGGATTGGAAAACTTGAATTAGCTGTAGAAAGAAGTAACACTTGTCGTGGCGAAGGGATTCATAACGCTCTGCTTCGCTCATATAAGTTTTGCCCTTGTACTTGTGGGTTATTTCATCATTGCAACATCCAATCAGCAAATACATACCGGGAAACCTAGAAATTTACAAAATTCAATCACATATATAATCAAAAAAAGAAAAAAACTAAGCAGTTGCGTGTAAGTGATAGACTTAGATGAAATTTCGATGAAGTTAATAAAGTCCCTAATTAAAAGCAATTAAATAAAAATTAAAATTGAAAATAAAAATTGATAGATTAAAAGGTCCCATTACAAAAATCAAGTGTGTAAATTTTGAAAAAATTTTAATATGTGTTTTTAGATAGATATTTTTATTAAAAATGTTGTCAAAATTTTTACCGTTGAATAAGTATAGATTAATTTTGATATATAAACAACATTTTTAATAATATTTTTTTCATATTATTGATGTTCACGTAAAATTCTATCAATTTATTGGGTTAAATTTTTTATTAAAGTTTTTATTTAATCATTTTTTAGAAAAAAAATTCATAAATTTCACCTAAAAATTTTAATATAAGTTTTCTCATGCATGTAAGTAACACAAAATAAATATTTGGGATACAAATAAACAAATATCTCACACATGAAATAAAATTCACAATAACTTCAAACATAAAAACCCAAAAAATTAGAGAGATAAAAAAAAAGAAAAACACCCACACATGAGAATTTTGAAAAAAACCCATTAATCACCAGGAATTTTCAAACATAATCCATCTTTATATATATAAAAAAATTAAATATGCAACAATAAGGAAATGTCATTATAAATTTAATAAGATTTAGTAACAACTTTTTTATCGTTATGAATATGGTATATATATTATAACAACCTTTTTTGTTATTATGTAAAATATTTAAAATATTAAATATTAACCAGAACAGAAAGTCATTACAAAATAATAGTATATCACAATGACTTTTTTTGTTGTTACTAATTTAATAGAAATTTGTAACGACAAAAATTATCATTGTATAAAATATTAAAAATATTCAAATAAGCAACGACCATGAATTGTCTTGCTCTTATCCATTTGTTTTCCAATCCTCTGCAACAAAAAGGAAAAAAAAAAGTGTTTTCCAACCACAATGAGAGTAAAATTTTCTAGCAAAATTAATTTCATTTTTATTATTCATAAGAAGAGAAATAGTATATTATATAAAACAATTTTTTCATTTCATAATACAAGAAATATTTTTTCACTATAAATATGATTAAATATTTATAATAAATTTTTTATCGTTGTATAAAATATTAAAATTTTGATTAAGCAATGACACCATAAAGTCGTTAGAAATATAACTAAGCAACGTAACAAATTTTTTGGTTGTTAAGAATATAATAGGAATTCACAACATTAAAAATTATTATTGTATAAAATATATAAAAAAAATCAATTAAGTAACGATTATGAGAAGTCATTGCAAATTTATTCTATTTTGCAACAATAATTTTTAATCCTTGTAAATAAGATAAAAATTCTTGTAACAACTTTTTTATCATTGTATAAAATATTAAAAAAAATTAAACAATGACATTAAAAAATCATTGGAAATAAAAAAATTTTTCGCAACAACTTTTATTGTTATTACAAATATAATGGGAATTCACAACAATAAAATTTATCATTGTATAAAATATTAAAAAATTCAATCAAATAATGACTATAAAAATTGTAATAAATATAATAAGATTTTGCAATGATATTTTTAGTCGTTGCAAAGTATGGTTGCTAAATATCCACTTTCTTATAGCGAAATAAGTAACTAATTTGTGATCATTAATTAGAATTAATAATGCTCTCTTCTTGTGCCTCAACATACACTCTAATCATCCTATCATGCTTGTTCCCTGCTCCAATTCAAATGACAATTGCCCTTCCCATCCAAAATCAATACTATAATAATTGGAACAAGGTTACCCACTAAAGAAGAGAGTTTTTTCCTATCCTAAGGTAATTAAAAATCTTTTTTTTTTCGAAAAATAATTTATTTTTTATCTTATTTCTTAAAATAGAGTATTTTTTGCCATGTAAGCACATAATGACCACATAAGCTCTTGACTTTTTTCTTAACATTTGTTTTCTTCCTCCTTCAATTTGTTTTCTCTTTTGCCGACGAACTCCCATGCCCAATCATATTTGCAATCCATGTTAGATTGCTTTTATAGGTCAGATTTATGTACTTGAAGAGAGAGAGAGAGAGAGAGAGAGAGAGACTTGAATTTTTCTTTAATTAGATGAGATCAGTGGAGACTTGTTTTTATACTTGCTTCCCAAATGTAACTAATAATCCTCTTTTTCTTTGCAACTTTATCATGAATATGTTGTTTGAATTTAACCAACAGTCCAGATCTTGTGTTGTTTCTTTGAATATGTTGTTTTACTCTAATTTTTTTTGTCTTTAATAGATTTCTTGATTATTACCCAAATGAATCCACCGATAAACAACCCCTAAAATTAGTGTAAATATGTTTAATTCAAATTTGAAGTTTCGAATTGGTTCCACATACATGGAAAAATAACAGAGGTTTTTTTTTAGAATTATAGATTGATTAAATTCATTGATGAACCACTTGGTTACAATCTGCAAAAATAATTGGTACCAACTCATGCACTGCTCTATTTTCTGTTCGTCTAACATGAGATAAATTACACTGTTTAAACTCTTTTACATGCATACAAGCCTCATCAGTGATGATGCCAATTGGGGATAGATCAATTTCATCATTTCTCATCCGACTTATCACTCCTAATGCAACTCCTTCCAGTATAACTTTTGTGGACTCATGTCCTTTGCAGAAACTAGAGCTTTGACTGCTGCCCAGCTTTCCACTATCCAGGGATTCAAAACTCCTTGTATTTTAACAGCTAGTGCTCCTAGGACAATGCCCTCTGTGTCTCTTATAACAACTCCCAAACCTCCAGCTCTATGCTTTTTGTTCAACGCACCATCAAAACTAAATTTCTCTGGAGGTGTAGATTGTGGCCTCCATACTTACTCACCAGCAGAATCGAAAATAACAGAGTTTTTTAGCAAAATGTAAATGGGTAAACTAATACTCAATCAAAGTACAAAAATTATAAAATAATAGGACTGAAAAATTAATGTGCAAAACTGCAGGTGGTATGGTGGAAGCTTTTATAATGGGTGTGATTTTTAATTGTTATTTTTATTTGTTGTAAATCAGTTTAAATCCGAATCCATTCAATGGTGGTTGATGGCCGGCCATTGTTGATGAACCAGTGATGAGAGTAGGAAAAGAAAAAGGAAGAGATACAACGTGGCAAGTTTTTGCCACATAAATCATGACATGTCACTCATGTTAGAGAGTGCCTTATTTAAGGAATAAAGATTAAAAGTATTTTAATTTGAGAATAAAGATTTTAAAGTACTCTTGTTCAGGAAAAACCCTAAAGAAGAAGAATGCTTACAATAGTTGCTTTAAATTCTTTATCAAAAATTTGATAATTTTGACATTTTCAAATTATTCGAAGCAAAGAATCGACTATGTTTCTTTGTTTTGCATAGATTTATATACGTTATATACGTATACAAGGGTTATATACGTTAAAGTATAAATCTCACATTGACTTTATCCCCACATTACGCATTAACATTTCCTTCCAAGTAAGCATTACTTGTGATAAAGGGTCATGAGTGGCTTAATCACATTCGAAAATGTGACCCTTGACCGCAGCATCGAGCAAGAAGAGCAAACCATCTTCCAAGAATGAGTAGCCAAACAAAATTTGAAGAATTCACAGGTCTTACTACAAGCTGGAGTGGGTCTATCTCTATCCTATCATCCATGGTTATTTAGCAATTTTTTTCCTGTTTTGCTTTACAAGACTTCTTTTTGTCCAGTAATTTGCTACATTCAAGTTTGACTTTAAGCATGTGTTGCTGAAGTACCCCCATAATGTTCTTGAAACCCTTATGTATTGCTGCAAGTTGTATTTCAGTTTCAATAAATTCAAAAGAAGGCAAAACAACAATGTTAAAAAATTGACAGTATACAAATTATTTATTTCTTTGGAGAAAACACAACTGCCCATTGTCATAACGTCTAGATCCGGGGATCTATTGCTAGACATTGACTTTTGGGAGTCGCCACCAATCTTTTTTATCTAGGTGCGATTGGCCACCTAAAGAATCTGTCCTTTCAGGGAATGCCTAAGTTTAAGGGTCCCTAAAAAATACGTTCAGGTCTACTAACCAGAACAGGGTTCGGAAGTTCGGTTACGTGTGAGGAAGGTTATAGCACCCTCACAACGCCCATCAAAAGATGGTACCAGCTTAAATTTGTCTTATCCAATGAACCTTAAAATTTTACCAAGTAATTAATTATTGGAAATTATTCTCAATTGACTCTAATACTTTTAGCAAAAAATTGAGAAAAATTCCCTCACGTCAAGAGTATGCAAGAAAACTACTGTTTTACTTACAAAGGCTCCATCGTCGGATTATTTAAAGAAAAATCAAGATCAAGATCAAAATAGAAGAAAAGAAGGATTTTTCTTGTGCAGGGAAAATTGATACTTTCAACTTTTCCCTAAAGAAATTTTTTTTCAAATTTTAATTTCAAGGAAAATTGATACTTTCAACTTTTCCTCAAAAATTTATTTTTTAAAAATTTATTTTTAAGGAAAATTGATACTTTCAACTTTTCTCCAAAAATATATTTTTTTGAAACTTTGATTTTCAAGGAAAATTGATACTTTCAAATTTTCCCCAAAGACTCTTTTTGAAATTTTATTTTTAAGGAAAATTGATACTTTCAACTTTTCCCCAAAAATATTTTTTTTTGGAAAATTTTGATTTTTAAAGAAAATTGATACTTTCAACTTTTCCTCAAAAATATTTTTTGAAACTTTGATTTTCAAGGAAAATTGATACTTTCAACTTTTCCCCAAAAACCTTTTTTTCGAAATTTTATTTTTAAGGAAAATTGATACTTTCAACTTTTCCCCAAAAATATTTTTTTTATTCTTATTTAAAGAAAATAAAATAATAAAACAAAATAAAAGTGAAAATAAAAAAATAAAATAAAGAAAAGAAAAAGAAAAATAAAAAATAAAATAAAGGTAAAAAGAATATTAAATAAACCTAATCTAATAAATAAAAAAATAAAAAAAACAGATAATTAAAAAATAAAATAAGATAAATCCAAAAATTATTACAAGATAAAAATAATAATAATAATAAATAAATTATAATATAATAATAAATATATAACTATATAAATAAAATACATATAAATATTAACAGAAAAAAATAACTAAATAAAGATATACATATATTAATACATAGTAATAATAAATAAATAATAAAATAAAAAAAATAAAAATAAAAATAATACAAAATAAGAACCGAATTGGGCTTACCCATTTGGGCCAGGCCCAATTGATCCGGGCCTGGACCAAATTGGGTGTCTACAGCTGCCCCTCTTTGCACATTTTCTGTGAAACAGAAATTGCGCAAAGACGTAGACACCCAATCAAGACTCAACTCAACATTTTCATTTTTTGTTTTTTTGTGTTTTTTTTTTTGTTTTTTGTTCTTTTTTTGTTTTTTTTTGTTTTTGTTTTTGACCAAAGCTCCTCTAAACAGAGGCTCAACGACTTTGAGAAACATAAATTGCTTCTCTAAACAAAAGCACCATGACTTTGAAAAGTAAATTGCTCCTCTAAACAGAGGCACCACGACACCACGACTTTTGAAAAGTAAATTGCTCCTCTAAACAGAGGCACCACGACTTTTGAAAAGTAATTTGCTCCTCTAAACAGAGGCACCACGACTTTTGAAAAGTAAATTGCTCCTTTAAACAGAGGCACCACGACTTTGAAAATTAAATTACTCCTCTAAACAGAGGCCCCATGACTTTAGAAAGTAAATTGCTCCTTGACAATCATGTCCAAAGGAGTTGAAAGTTGTGTTTGAAAGAATTTCAGGAGATTATGCCCAAAGGTCTTATAAATCAACCTTGATACCAAAAGACATCCTATTTCAAGGATTAGGAACTTACCTGACAAGCTATTTCTTTCTCAACTTTAAAAATGTCTTCATATCTGTCTTCTCTATGTGGGATGTTGGAACACCCCTGCTTCTTGAATTTATACACTATACTTTCCTGAAAGTAGTGTATGCTATGCAATGTATATGAATTTCAATGCATGCTATGCAAATGTTGGCCAATTAATTCTTATTCAATGTATGGTACTCAAGTTTCTCAAGCTCTTTTTTTTTCTTGGGCGTCAAGCCTTTTGATTCTTCAAAGATCCAATTACACTGCTCTTCTAAGATCAAGCCAGTGTAGCTCTCAATTGTCTT
Source organism: Durio zibethinus (assembly GCF_002303985.1). Next base: position 13,408,423 of record NW_019168270.1, read on the forward strand.
TCCCACTCACATTCTTCCTGTAAGAAATCTTTTTCCAAATTCAATGTCCTAACTGTTTAATTCATCAAATTATGTGCATGTACTATTCAAGCGACAATGCCACCATGATGCATGTAACAAAATTTTAAATAATTATGGAATATGGTTCTCAAGACCCTACCATCTCATATTCTCCCTTCTTCAGTTTCTCAATAACTTGGAACAAGCTTCATCAATCGATCATCACTTGACCATCATTCAATGAACTTTTCAGCACTAACAAATTTCAAAACAATTTTCATCCACCATCACTGGGTCATTACTCATAGGTGTCTCAGCATTAACCATTTCCAAAACAAACTTTGTCCACTGATTGTTCTCATCATTTAATCATAACTTGCAAGTCATATTGACTAATTCATCCTTGTACCCATCACTCGGTTATACCACTTTTCAAAATTTGCCCCATCATATTCTCCATTTGGTCACATCATAAATCCTTCCAAATCATCTCTTTTAGGTTTGTACCACCATCATCTTAGATTTCTTTTCAAATGAATGCAAGACTCTTTTAAGCACATATTCATTCATTCATTATCATTTCAAATCTTGACAAATATAATGCAATCAAGCATTTTCTCAATTCATTCTAGGGGTGTAACAATAAGAGAACACAAGGTGAATCATGGTAAAGATAATCAATGAAGAACTATTTTGGTACAAAACAAATGGGAAAGGAAATAAATTGGATACATGTCATTGGGATGAATGGTATATCTAAATGATGAATATTCAGACAATTCTCAACATTAATCTAGGATTCTTTTTCAAAAACTCATTCCATTTACTATTGAAGTCATCTTGAGCTTGACGAACTTTACCCCAATCTTTGAGGGATCTTCAGATGTCTTTGATCTTCCATTCATGTGAGCCATTTGACCTGGATCTTTTTCTACCAAAATCACATTTTCAGGTTTTCAATTTGAATCTTTTTTTTTCATTTTCTCATTTTTCCTTCTTTTTTTCTCATTTTTTTCTTTTTTTTCTTTTTTTTTTCTTTTTTTTTCATCATCTTTTTTTTTTCTCATTTTTCATCCATTGTTGATATCTTTCATACATCAAACTTTATAGCAATGTAGCATGATTCCATTGCTTCATCATGAGCATGCCTTCGTTCAACATATGATCATTCAAGTTAAGCATTCACACTTGATCCAAATGGGCTTTTCAAGGTTGTAATGTAGGTCAAGGTGAGGGGTCATAAAAAAATGGATATAATAGGCTCAAAACATGTATTAAAAAGGTTCAAAACCAAAGGATCATTTGATACAACTTGGCATTTTGCCCCACATCGTTTCACTACTTTTTCTTTCCTCACACAAAGGATTCTCATTACTTTGCCCCAAGTCATGTGTGGCATTTATTTTTTCTTTTCTTTTTTTTTTTTTCATTTTTGAGACCTTTTGTAATTTTTTCAAAAATTGCCCCCCAGTGTAGAGGGTGATCCTTGATTGGGGTTCCTTCGAAAAAGAAATCATAATAGGCTCAAAGGGGGTAGCAATAAATGGTTTTTGGAATGGTAAAAGAAAAATGGCCATTTTTCATCTCAATTGTGAATACTTTTCTTGAACATCATCTATTGAACAAAGCTCATGATCCTGTATAAAAGATTACATATCTTCAAGACATATCTCTTTCACCTCTGGTAATGGCTTACCCTCTTTTTTTTGCTCAAATCATCTCCTCATATTAATGTGGATGAGTTCTCAAAATTAAATCTCAGAATTATTGTTATCATTGTTTAAATATTCATCATCTGAAATTTGAGAATGGGAGTATAAAGTTATGAAAGGTAACAGAGCATAGAGTAATGGTCAAGTGAAAGAGAAAAATGTAATGAAATGCATTAACTTACCCTTATTAAGATGATAACAAGTGAAATCATATTGCAAAAAGAAATCCAACAATCACTCGAAAAGAAATCCTAAAATGACCAAAAAAACTTTCAACCAGCCTCATCTCCATTCTTAAAAATTATCCCCCTATATGATCAGGTGAAGAATCTCTATTGACATCTTGCCCCTCAATTCATTGTGACTCTCCGGACCCTTTATGTCTCAGAACGCTAACATTAGGTGTTGTTGCTTTCCCTTGATCAAAACTTACCATTCCATCATTGATCAACCGTTGCACCTTATGCTTTAAAGCAGTGCAATTTTCAGTAGAATGGCCGGTAATTCCATAGTGGTAGTCGCAGTGGGTTGTAGGATCATACCACTTTGGGTAGGGTGGTTTAAACGGCTCCACATGGCTGGGGGCAATCAAATGGCTATTATAGAGTTCTCGATATAACTCTATATAAGTCATAGGGATTGGATCAAATACAGGTTTTTCTCGAGTAGTTCGTTGTTCTCGTGAACCACTTGTTGGGTTAATAGGGCGAATTTGGGTTCTTGCAGGAGCTTGAATGTTAAGACTATATGTAAGATCTTGGGGGCTAAAAATTGATTGGTGTGTGGATGAATAAGGTGATTGTGGAGCTAGCTGGTATGGGTAGAATGAGGCATTATTCACAGCAAGATAGTATGGAGAGTAACCTTGGGATGGATAGGGTTGATAACCCCTGAATTGTTGTCTATTAAAGCTCACAGCTTGAGCTTGAGCTTTTTTCTTTTCTAATGTCTTCTTGGTTTCTCCTTCTTTTAACTTACCATTTTTATGGCACTTTTAATAATTTCTCCAGAGATTACCTATGTCAGTCTGAAATTCTTGTCGGCATTCTTATCCATCTTTTCATAATAGGGAAACTTCAAAGTGCTGACAAATAACACTGTAGTTTTCTTCTCAGTCAAAGAGGTTGTAACTTGAGAACAACATCTCTCCACTCTGGGCATACGCTTTTAAAGCCTTTCCGCTTTTCTCTAGATTCTGTAAAGACAACGATGGGGCAAAATCGATAATAGTCTGATACTGACCGATGAAATCATTGTGCCATATGGCTCCAAGAGCGAATGCGGGTTCTGTCCAGCTGAACATACCACCTGGCCGCTGAGCCTGTAAGGCTATCCTGAAAGACATGCATCAAGAGTTTTTCATCATGAGCATGAGCTGCCATTTTTCGGCAATACATTGTGATATGAGTTTTGGGGCACTTTGTACCATCATATTTTTCAAATTTTGGTACTTTGAACTTATGAGAAATAACCACATCAGGGACTAGGCAGAGCCCAGCAGCATCAACTGACCCATAAAGCTAAATCCTTCCACAGCCCGTAGCCTTTGCTCTAGCATGCTAATCTTGGAGCTTTCCTGAACTTCCGCTCTTATCTTTTCTTTCTCCTTCTCTTTTAAATCATCTAGATCAGGAATTGGTTCTGCTGCCTTTTCAGTGAAGATAGGATTTACATAGCTACTATACTGCCCTGGGTTGAAAGCTGATGGCATTCCAGGATATGTCGCATATGCGAAGTGTTGTGGTGGGACCTCTTGAGCAGACTGGGCTTGAGGTGGGCCAAAACCTGGAGGATACAAAGGGTCAACCATTTCTTGTAATGGGGGAACTTGCTAGCTTGTATTTTCTCCAACTCCTTTTCCTTTATTTATGTTATTAAGAGCCTCCAGAATCTTGCTTAGCTCACTTTCAATCTTCTCTTGTGCTTTTTTTATCTTTTCAAATCTATGAGAATTTTTCTACTCCATTTGTCTTGCTCTAGATCTTGTGTTGTATTGATAGGCTGGGTACTCGCTAGACGGAGCTATCTTTGGACCTTGAGTACCATACTTATGATTAGAAATGTTATGCTATGCTTTGTGTCCAAATGATGCTTTGATGCACGAATGAAATGCACATTTTCTTGAATGAAATCTAGTATGAAATGGATGCAAATGATTGTGTTAAAACATGATCATGAAAATAATACAGATGCATACAATTAGACAAACAACATAGTTAGTTCCATGAATGAAATGAAAGTGATGCTGATGCATAATGTTACATATGATAATGAAAATGATACACAAAGTTAAACAAACAAAATGATTAGATAAACACCCTTTTTGTGTCTTAATTTCAGGGTATATCTATCATTGAGTAAAAAGGGCTCTTATTCTAGATTTAGGCATTCTTAAGGTTCACTATAAGTGGTTTAAAGTCAAAGTCTAAAGGTTCCCAAATTGCTCCTTACATCTTTGTCCATCACAGACTAGTAAGGCACCCTAATCCTCACCCATTACAGGCTACAAGTGAAAAATGTTCAATTTGAGTGGGAGTATTTCGCTAGCCACTGTGGAGGCATTAAACCTCACGAAAGCAATAGGTACTTTACTCCCTCCTAGAGGGACGGAGCTCGGGTGTAGAGCTCATGTTATGCACATGCATATGAATGACATAATTAACAAGGTAAATAAATGAATAATAACACATATATACAAACAGGTTCAATTTTATTAGGCTTTTGGATAACACAAATTCATTTGCTGGCCTGACTCTCAAAGTCCCCAGTGGAGTCGCCAAGCTGTCATAACGTCTAGATCCGGGGATCTATCGCTAGACATTGACTTTGGGAGTCGCCACCAATCTTTTTTATCTAGGTGCGATTGGCCACCTAAGAATCTGTCCTTTCAGGGAACCTAAGTTTAAGGGTCCCTAAAAGAATAGGTTCAGGTCTACTAACCAGAACAGGGTTCGGGAGTTCGGTTACGTGTAAGGAAGGTTATAGCACCCTCACAACGCCCATCAAAAGATGGTACCAGCTTAAATTTGTGTTATCCAATAAGCCTTAAAATTTTATCAAGTAATTAATTATTGGAAATTATTCTCAATTGACTCTAATACTTTTAGCAGAAAATTGAGAAAAATTCCCTCACCTTAAGAGTATGCAAGAAAACTACTGTTTTACTTGCAGAGGCTCCATCGTCGGATTATTTAAAGAAAAATCAAGATCAAGATCAAAATAGAAGAAAAGAAGGATTTTTCTTGTGCAGGGAAAATTGATACTTTCAACTTTTTCTCAAAAATTTATTTTTTAAAAATTTATTTTTAAGGAAAATTGATACTTTCAACTTTTTCCCAAAAATATATTTTTTTGAAACTTTGATTTTCAAGGAAAATTGATACTTTCAACTTTTCCCCAAAGACTTTTTTTGAAATTTTATTTTTAAGGAAAATTGATACTTTCAACTTTTTCTCAAAAATATTTTTTTTGGAAAATTTTGATTTTCAAGGAAAATTGATACTTTCAACTTTTCCTCAAGAAAAACCTTTTTTTGAAATTTTATTTTTAAGGAAAATTGATACTTTCTTTCAACTTTTCCTCAAAAATATTTTTTGAAACTTTGATTTTCAAGGAAAATTGATACTTTCAACTTTTTCCCAAAAACCTTTTTTTTGAAATTTTATTTTTAAGGAAAATTGATACTTTCAACTTTTCCCCAAAAATATATTTTTTTATTTTTATTTAAAGAAAATAAAATAATAAAACAAAATAAATGTGAAAATAAAAAAAATAAAATAAAGAAAAGTAAAACAAAAATAAAAAATAAAATAAAGGTAAAAAGAATATTAAATAAACCTAATCTAATAAATAAAAAAAATAAATAAAAAAATTCAAAAAAATTTAAAAAAAAAAACCTGGAGCGGCTCGGAGTACGGCTCGGCTCAAGGAAGAGAAACGGCTCGGGAAGTTGGCTCGACTCGGCTCACAGCTTGGGGGGAAAAACACATGTCGGTCGAAAGCGGGTCGACGCTTCGGGTCGGGTCGGATTTCGACAAAACGCGCGGATCTTCTGGGTCACTTAAGGCAAAAACGACATCGTTTTGGAAGGGTATATAAGGTAGTCCCCTTCGTTTTTCGACAGAAAGCTCCTCTCCTCTCTCTCTCTTCTTTCCCTTTTCTTCCGCTTCTCTCTAAACAGCTGAAGAACTCCAGTTGAATATTCACCGGATTATGGGATTTGTGGCCAGAATCTGGGTTTTTCGTCGAAAATTGGCCGAAAGTTGGTCAGTTTCTGGGATTCTTCGTCGAAAACTGGGCAGCTCGAAGGAAACTTCAAAGTTGACCGGAATCGTTGCCGAAAAATGCAAATTTCACTGGAAAATTCAACCGAAAACTGAAATTTTCCAGAAATTCCCAGAAAAAAAAAAATCACCAAAAAATCTTCATAAATTTCTGCTAATTCCCAGAACACCTCTAAACCTTTCTTAGCCTTCTATACGCCACTTTCCTCTCAATCAGTAGCTTTTGCTTACTGTTTTTCTCTCTGTTTTCATTCTGTTCCAGGGAGTCCCTTTTATAGGGATTGATCAGGAGTTTCTGATCAATCCCAATTCCTCTTTGGACGGGGATTCAATCTTTGAATCCCATTTGGACTCTTCTGATTGAATCCCCATTCAAAGTAGGATTATTCAGCCTTCAATCACAGCCCCAGAAAAAATAATAATAATAATAATAATCAGATAAATGAAAAAAAAATAGATAATTAAAAAATAAAATAAGATAAATCCAAAAAATATTACAAGATAAAAAAATAATAATAAATAAATTATAATATAATAATAAATATATAACTATATAAATAAAATACATATAAATATTAACAGAAAAAAATAACTAAATAAAGATATACATATATTAATACATAGTAATTGTAGACACCGATTTTGTCCGGGTCTACTGTTTTTTTTTTTTTAAAATAATAATATTTAACAAAACAAACACAAAAAACAAAAAAATAAACAAACAAAAGAAATAGAAATAAGACAAAAGTTAAGGGGCTGGTACGACGCCGAACTGGTCCGACCAACTACCCGATCAACCTTCCGACAAGCCACCAATCACGGACGGTAGGTATGATTTTTCAGTTGAAAAATGAGATTCGAATCCCAGAAAATCTGGGATTTGAATCCCAACAAGCTCTATAAATAGAGCTTGTAAACTAGACCAAAAGGGGGGGTAAAACGAAAAAAAGGCAAAAAAAAAAAAAAAGAAAAGAAGAAGGGCAGCTTCTGTAAAAAAAAAAAAAATTCTGCAAAAACACAAAAAAAAAACAACAGTCCCCTGGAACGGGGAACCCAGCACCAGAAAGCCACTTGAAAAAAAAAGAGAGAGATCAGCAGATTCAAAAAAAAAAAAAAGATCGAAACTTTGAGCCCCGATCTACGTCGATCAGGGCTGTTTCCGGTAAAAAGGACATCGGATCTGGAAAGATCGCGTCGAAGAGAACTTCCAGAAGAATTTTCACCTTTCTCGGTGATCGAAAACCACCGTCCAAGACTGTCGACAGCGAGGCAGACGGCGGCCAGCACGGTGCTCCGGCAATCGACCGGCGACCTCTCCCCCAGAGCTCTCTCTCTCTCCCTCTCTCTCTTTTTTTTTGAAACAGAAGCTAAATGAACCAAAAAAAAAATCTTCAGCTATATATAGTAAAGCAAAATCTCAAAACGACGTCGTTTAGATAAAGACCCAAAACGACGCCGTTTCAGCCAAGGAGGATCCGCGCGTCAACCTGCGACCCGACCCCCGACCCGCTGCCTTTATCAGCTCTGACCGGTCTGACTAGACCGAACCGAACCGCCGGACCAAACCAACCAGATCGAACTGAACCGCCGGACCGAACCAACCAGACCGAACCGAATCGTCGAACCGAACCAGGAGTTGACCGAACCGTTGACCGGTCCGGTTCAGGTAAAAAAAATCTTTTTTTTTTGAATTTTTCTTATTTTTTATATATTATTTTATTAATATTTATGCATATTAAAATATCTATATTTGTTAGACTAATTAATGAAATTGTGGTTAAATAATTTTTTATATAATTATGTTAATTTTTAGAATAAACTTTAAAAACAATAACATAAAAATAAATTTAATAATAATACTAAAGTAGTAAAAAAATGAAAGAAAAAGGAAATTTTTATCCGACGATGAGATTCAAAGGTATTCCGAGTAGTGATGCCTACGAAATCTCTAGGTGAGAAGATTTTTTTAAAATACTACCAGCGTATTGGAGTATTTATAAAAAATTTTCAATACAGTAAAGATTTTTTTTTTTAAAAAATAATAAATAAAAATTGATTAATAAATTAAAATATAACTAATAAAAAATAAGAGAAGAGGAAATTTTTATCCGATGATGAGATACAAAGGTATTCCGAGTAGTGATGCCTACGAAATCTCTAGGTGAGAAGATTTTTTTAAAATACTACCAGCGTATTGGAGTATTTATAAAAAATTTTCAATACAGTAAAGATTTTCTTTTTTAAAAAAAATAATAAATAAAAATTGATTAATAAATTAAAAAATAAGTAATAAAAATAGGAAGAAAAGAAATTTAATCCGATGATGAGATTCAAAGGTATTCCGAGTAGAGATGCTTTAAGAAATCTCTAGGTGAGAAGATTTTTTTTGTAAAATATTACCAGCGTATTGGAATATTTATAGAAAATCTCCAATATAATTAAATTCCTTTCTCTTCAAAATTTCAATTAAGATTAAAAAATTAATAAAATAATTAATAAAATTTTTGAATGAGAATAAAATGTGTGCATAAACATGAAAATATTTTGCATGGCATGCATGACATAATTTCTTATGAAAAGTAAATTTAGACCTCCAAAGATGAGATTCTAAAAGTATTCCGAGTAGAGATGCTTTAAAAAAATCTCTAGGTGAGAAAGAGTTCTTTTAATATTACCAACGTACTGGAACATTTTAAGAATTATTTCAATAAAAAGGTTTTAATTTATTTTTCTCGAGAATAATTTTTTTAAACATGACATAATTTCTTACGAAAAGTAAATTTAGACCTCCAAAGATGAGATTCTAAAAGTATTCCGAGTAGAGATGCTTTAAGAAATCTCTAGGTGAGAAAGAGTTCTTTTAATGTTACCAACGTACTGGAACATTTTAAGAATTATTTCAATAAAAAGGTTTTAATTTATTTTTCTCGAGAATAATTTTTAATAAATAAAAATCAAAGTAATTATTTTTCGAATACTGAAAATAAGACTGTTTGTATCAAAATCAAAGGATAACACGTTGTTAATTGGTACCGTTTTTAACGGGCGTTGTGGGGGTGCTAATCTTTCCCCACGCGTAATCGACTCCCGAACCCAGACTGTTTCGCAGACCGTAAAATTATCTTTTTAATAAATTTTAATTATTTTAAGATTTCATTAAAAGGATATGTTTTAATAGGTGGCCAATCGCACCTAGCCAAAAAAGATTGGTGGCGACTCCGTTATTTTTTATTTCGTTTCCAAATTCGTCGGACGGACACAAAACCGTTATGACAGTAATAATAAATAAATAATAAAATAAAAAAATAAAAATAAAAATAATACAAAATAAGAATCGAATTGGGCTTATCCATTTGGGCCAGGCCCAATTGATCCGGGCCTGGACCAAATTGGGTGTCTACACCCATCTTTTTTTTTCTCTGTCTCTTTCTTTTATTATTATTATTATTATTCATTTCTTTGGAGAAAACCCAACCGCCCATCTTCTTTCTTTTTTTTTCTGTCTCTTTCTTTTTTTTGTTTGTTAATCATATTGGTCACCACTCATCACTCTGTCAGCTTTAGTACTTTACCCAATAGCCAATAGGAAATAGTTATCTTCCTTCAAAAAATAGTCAACACGGCAGCCTGCTCCGTCCTCACCTTCTTGGATTCTTCCTGTAACCCAAACTGCGCGCTTTCAAATGTATTACAGAGATTCATTTGAAAAATAAAAGGTTGGGAAATGTAAAGAGAAAACGTTGACTGTTGAGAGATGTTTGTTTCTTCCCTTGAAATTGGTCTCTTATTGCGGTTATTGGGCTATTTTTCTGATAAATAGAAGCAAAAGGAACTGTCTCAAACACCAGATTAAGATATCTTCCTCTTCCACCTCCTCCTTATGTCGTCGTTGCCATCATCATCATCATCATCATCATCGTCATTGTCATCATCTTCTTCTCCTTCTTCTCCTAGACAGAAATATGATGTTTTCTTGAGTTTTAGAGGTGAAGATAGCCGCAAAAATTTCACTGATCATCTATTTGCTGCTTTAAAAGGGAATGGAATCATCACTTTCAAGGATGATCCAAAGCTTGAGGCTGGAGAAGAAATTGCACCAGAACTGTTTAAAGCAAGTAAAGAGTCATGGTGTTCACTAATTGTTTTCTCAGAAACATATGTTTTTTCAGGCTGGTGCTTGAACGAGCTTGCCGAGATTGTTCAACAGAGAAAAAAAAAAGGAGGCATAAAATTTTCCCAATTTTTTATGATGTGGATCCATCTGATTTGAGAAAACAAACAGGAAGAGTTACTGAAGCCTTTGCCAATCATGAAGAGAGATACAAGGGAACTAAAGACAAGATCCAAAAGTGGCGAACTGCTCTAACTGAAGTAGCTAATATCAAAGGATGGCATTTAAATAATAGGTAACTCGTTCTATTCTTGTCTAGCTTTTATTTTTAGTCACCGCAAAAAAAAAAAAAAGTGGATTACATGTTATAGACTTCAAAAACCATTTTTAATATTGTGTTTTATTGTTGAATTGCATTTAAAAAACATGGACTTCATTCTTATTCTTGCTCTGTTTTAATCCCAAATTGTATTAGGAACAAAATCTTGTCTCTTAAAAATAAAGTGACCACCATGTTTCATGTTTTGTTTGAAATAATAAAAAATACATATATGTATTAAAAAACTTCTTTTTATGAGATTGCGGGTTATAACTTGCTTATATATTAAACCTTGAAGTATTTAAAATACTTTAATTAAACCCTTATACTATTATGTCATCTAAATAAGTTCATCAACTTTTATTTTTTATTATCAAAGTTTATGACATGTTGGCATATTTGAACATATGTGGATAATGATGAGGCAAAAAAATGTTCACTAGTGTAAAAATAAAAAATTTTCAAGAAAAATAATCTAACAAAAAATTTTATTAACTGATACCATAATTAAAAATAATTATAGTCATATATATATATAATTAATAGAACTAAAATATCTAAATTTATGTGAAAAATAATAAAATGATTAATTATTTGACCATGACCTAAAATAATTAATAAAAAATGTATATATGTAAAATTAATAAAAAAATCTACGTTCATAAAAGAATAAAAATGATTTTAATTTCTTTTTTACTAATTTCCATATAAATATAAATATTTCTTTTTTATTAAATTTATGTATAGATATTTCTTTTTATTAGTAAATAATATTATTATTATTTATAATTATTTATTAATAAATATTTATCATATTTATTAAAATATAAATATTATTTATTAATAAATAATAATTATTTATTAAAATGTAAATATTATTATGTATTATAATTATTATATATTATAATTATTATGTTTATTATTTATTACATTTATTAAAATATTATTAGAATTATTATTTTTATTATAAAAGTAATAAAAAAATGTTTTAATTATAAAATTATTAGTTTTTATTAATTTTATATATTTTTATAATTATTTTTAATTAAGGTATTAATGAATATAATTTTTGGCTAGATAATCTTTTTTGAATTTTTTTTATTTTTAAATATGTGTATTTTTTTTACCATGTCATTGTCTACATATTTTAAAATATGCCAACATGTCATTAATATAAGGGTAAAAGGGTTTTAATAATAAAAAATAAGAGTTGAGTGGTTTATTTAAACAATGTAAAAGTATAAAAGGCGTAGTTAAATTGTTTTCAACATTTCAAGGGTTTTTTTTTCATATTTTAGCCATAAGCATTCATGAAAAATAAAATCATAACTAATTTCTTGTAAACTTGAAATACATTTCGTAATGATTTTAGTTACTAAAGCAATAAGTAAAACAATAGCCCAGAGGTTTTTAAATAGAATTATCCATGAGTTGAGTTAAGTCTGATTATTGTTTAGAATCTTTTACCCAAAGCCAGCCTGGTTATTGTTCAAAAAATTTAAAAATATTGAAAAAAATTATCTTTATATTAATATTTTATATATTTTAAAATTAAATTTAAATAAAAAAATTCTTATTAATTTAAGAATGATTCGAGTCAAACTCGAACATAAAAATTTATGATCAAGGCTTGATTTGACATGAGCTCGACCTGCAAGTAAAGTAGGTGACTCAATCTATAACGAAATCTATTTTAAAAGTATCCTAAATTTGTTTGATAAAAGCTTATTGTGCTCTTATCTTTTGACTCTTTAATTTCTAAGCTCATTTATCGTCATAATCATTTCCATTAGCATTTAATTTTTTAAGTAAAAACTAAATTTAATTTCTTTTTTTGTGTTTGCAGACATGAATCAGAATTTATTGGAGACATTGTTAAAAAGATATCGGCAAAATTATGTCAAATATATTTGGTTGTTCATGATGAGTTTATTGGAATTAATTCACGTTTGGAAGAGTTGCATTCAAAAATAGACATTGGTGAAGACGATATCCGCATTATTGGAATTTGTGGTATGGGCGGCATTGGTAAAACTACTCTTGCAAAAGTAGTTTATTCTCAAATGTCACCTCATTTTGAAGGTAAAAACTTTCTTGCTGATGTTCGAGAAGTTTCAAAAAAATGTGGGCTTGTTTTTTTACAGAAACAACTTCTTTCTCAAATTTTGTTGGAAGAAGTTTTCAATTTATTCAATGTTCATGAAGGGAACGCCATGATTAGTCGTAGGCTATCTCACAAGAAGGTTTTTGTTGTTATTGACATGTTGATAACTTTCAACACTTAAAATGCTTGGTTGGAAAGCGTGATTGGTTCGGTTTGGGGAGCAGAATCATCATAACGACAAGAGATGAACATTTGCTCCGATCTTACAAAGTGGATGATGTGTATAAGCCTGCAACACTGAATGTCGATGAAGCACTTCATCTTTTCAATTTGGAAGCAGCCGAGCATGGGGTGTGAAGCTGTTATCTGTGGTAGACGTGTTGCAAAAGTCGAATTTATTGGCTTTCATTTTGGAAGAGAAAACACGAAGAAGCACCTTTGGCTACGTTATTATTCTCGTGACGTGATATTTCCGTTTTACTTGGAGGACAAATATGGTGAAACTGAGAATTCATCAAGCACAGATTGGGCAAATAAAAAATGCAATGAAATTGAGTTTTTAACCAAAACCACTCCAAATTTGAAAGTGAAGAAGTGTGGCGTTTGAGTAGTGTATGCGAAAGATTTGGAAGAGATGGAAGAAATACAAGAGCAATACAGCATTCCAACAAATTGTGCAGATCTTGACGATATCCATCAAGACATAGGTGGTGATGAAGGGTCAACAAGGAATGATGGTGTCCTTGTAAAACGAAAGCGTAACGTCTACGAGGAGGCAGCGGGACCAAGTGATGAGAGTGATAGCCCTGAAGAAAGACCACATCCCAAACGCCTAGACAAAATTTTAAACTTTATAATGGGAAAGAAACATTCTGGTAAACTTCTAAATGCTAATCACTAGACTTGAATGAATCCTTTCATTTATTTGCATTCTATTCAATAAAATAAGAGGATCTACACTATTTTATATAATTTCTTATGAATAAAATTTGCATTATATTTGTGTTTTTATTTTTTTTTCAGGTTGAAGGATAATAATTATCAGGTGAAACAAAAAAGTTGAAACAAACTCCATAAGAAGGTAAGAAAGGTGAGAAGGTGAAATCCTTTGAAGTCGTTTGGAGCATTATCATCTTATCTTTGCTTTAAAGAGTGTTTCAATGAAGTAAAACACTTTTTTTTTTAAATTTGAAGAAAAAAGATTCGAACCCTACTTTTTGATTTAGTATTTTCAAAAACAAGATCATATGCAATGTTTTTTCCCCAAGGATTTCATCGAAATTTCATTTTCCAAAAATCAAGTAGGCAAAGAAATTATAAATTGTGCTGCTTACTAATGAAGAAAACATGAGATAAAGTAGAACAAAGGTATAAATTAATAAACACAACAATAGATATTAAAATATCATTTAAATATAAACCAACCAGGTCTAGGATGTCTATTCAAGCTGGAACAATTTATTCTTTAATTTTTTTTTTCAAAGGATGAAGTTGCTTAGAGATAAAGAAGTAATTGTAGATAAAATTCATATTTATCGGATATTTCCACTTTAAGAGTAACTAATTAATTGAATAAACTAAATTAACCTTTGAGTTCTTATTCCTATCTTCCTTATAAGCAGCTTAACATGGATGAACCAAGTTTCATGAACCAAGTTTCACTAAACTGCTACTAAAGACTAGTAAATCTTATTGAAACTTCTTATTGATGGCAATTATTTCAACCATTGAACAACATAGAAGTTGGATTAAGATTAGATTGTGATAGAATTCATGAACTCTTCATCATTTGCCAAGGCCTGCAATGTTTCAGGTAAAAATCAAGCTTCAATGTCTCCTTTCTTCGGCTCCACCATACATTGTTATCTTCCCATCATGCTTGTTCCCACCCCTAGTTCGAATTGCAATTGGCCTTTCCCATCCAAAATCAATGCTATAATAATCAAACCTAGGTGAACCACCCAAGACCAGAAGATTGTTTATACTACTTGCTAGGCATGCTGTCAATAGAATAGGACTTTCCTGCCATAATTTCAAGAAATTCATTATCTTTTCCTCAGATTTTGAAGCAATAAACTTGTTCATTGGCCATGCTACATTGCCTAGCCCATGTTCTAGTAGCTCCTTGATTTTCATGGTCATAAGTCCACCTTGCATCGCATTTCAAGTATATTATTCAGGCAGCTGGTGCAATCTTGATTTTGCACCAACTGCCAGGAAGAAATTAGTCTCTTCTGCTGGATCAATATTTCTGATGCGTATAACAGCTCACCAGATATGAGACAAGAGTGCTTGGAGAGAGGAGATTTTGTCTGTGCCAAGTTCAGCGTTGGCCCTTGCTTTGAGATTTGCTATATTTTCTCACTTGATTTTACAGTAATTATTAAATCATAGATTGTTAGAATTATTTGATATCAATTTTAATTTCTAAGTATGCATATAATTTTGAGGGCACTATCCCCTAATACCGTTGTGCCACCGAGGCAGCACGAGACCAATACAATTTATAATTTTCAAATAGATAAATTAGTTTAAAATTAATTTTGTTTGCTCCTTGCTTTAGGTTTTGAACTTTCATTTTTATAGGATTAGGCAAGGCTGCTTTCAGTGTACACTAACAAGCAAAGTTAATTAAGGCCTTAATTAAAGCCTATCACTTAGTATTTTATGGTATTCTATATGGTAACTTGTTCAATTCTTATTGGCATGTTCTAAGGGAAAATTAAAAGTTTTTTTTTTATTGTAAATGATTTTAATTGAAATTTCTCCTTTCGACTAATACAATAGAATTAATGTTCCTCCATAGTTTACTCAACTAAGCCATCCTTAATACTAAAAAAATATTTATAATAATTTATTTAATCTTAATCAATCTAATTATTAAAAAATTACTAAATTCCAACATAAAACAAATAAACGGTTATTATGTCTAAATTAATATTAAATTTAGAGCATTAATATTGGCCCACACCAAATCTAGTGGACTACATTAATTCTCATTGTTTGAAAACATGATTTAGTTGGGTTGATTTATATAATTATTTTTAACTAGATGTTATTATGCTTCGTAACGAAAACAAGAAAAACCTCACCCAATATTCACATCCGTCAGAACCACAATTTGCCACCTTAATAAAAAAAAACTATTTAAATCCTTACTAATAAATGTTGGTTTTTTTAGGTGTAGTTGATTATGATTAACTAATCTACAATTACAAGAAAATCATGTATAAATCCAACCTTATACACATATTTATATCTAGGTATCTTTACATGTCTCCTGCAGATTTCTTTTTTTTTTTTTTAATCATGGATTGAAGTTTGATTATGCAAACTGAGGGTTGAGTACCCTACCTTATACATATTTATAAATTAAACCATTTTGGTCAAGTTTCAAAATTTTAATTTCAAAGAGGAGTTTATGTTGTAGACTTGGGCGTATTATCAACTCGATTATTTTGACATTTAGGGACAGTAAGGAATTACTCACAATCATTGACTCCAAGTACCGTAAATTCTTTTATGAGCATATTTACACATCCAGCCACAGAGTCCTTAAACTTCTGGGAGCAACTCTTGTCATCTTCATCGACATCTTGAACACCACCTTTTACCAGGCAACCTACCTGAGCACCATCCATATATGCTTGACATGCTACAAGAATATCATGAGCACGCCTGTAGAAATGGCCCACAACAAAGTCCTCAAAATGCTGCAGCCAAACATTATATTTTTTAGAATTTTAAGCCAAAGAGAGGCTTTATACGTTCTTACTCACATAATGGAACGAAATTTCCCTATATTGTCATCAATATCAATATCTTAATGGAAGTGATTACTGCCACACTCCAGCTTAAAAGTTAATGGAAAGATCAAAACACAATTCTTTCTACTTACCTTTGAGGCCTCCTCAATGAGTAGATCATTGTCTTCACTGACAAGATAAATATATCCTCTTGTATTGTCAGGACAATAATTCATCTTTTGGTGTGCCATTATGATGTGCCAAACCAGGCCCATTAAAGAAAGGCTTCTGATTCAAGATTAGAGCCTAAATAGATACCAGAACTTGGAGCATGTTTGACAAACCAGGTATCCACTTCTTATTACCAGACCAGGTGTTAAGAAGACTAAGGCATACTTTCCCACAACTATACAAATTTGGATTGAGTCGAACTTCACCAGAATGATAGTAAACATGCTGAAACAAGCAATTTCCTAGTCATCAAACCAAACACGTATACCAGAAGATGTTATCATACAAGATGCAAGATAATATTTCAAATACATAACCCTCAATTACATGCTGGTGGTACTTTAGGATAGCTAGCAGGGAACAGAACATCAAAGAAGAAGAGACCATCATGGTGGGGAGTGCCCTCTGCTCCTATAATATCATAACAAAGAAAAGGAAGAGTTGAATATAACTTGAAAAGCTAGTCACCTACTTTGTTGAAGCATCAGTGGAAGCATAATGATGGTCTGAAAAATCTTCAACAGTATCGAACTGTTTAAATAGTTGGAACTTACTGAGGATATCTTCTTCATTTACATTTCTCTGATTTCTGATGTCTGCCAAATGTTGAGGAGTTATATATGTGGCAACTGGATCAGGAAAACTTGAATAGATATTATGTTGTAGAAACTATATTTTGGTTTCATAGGTTGTGGCCACCAAGACATGGATGGTTCCGCATCCACAGTGGGATTTAGTGCACCTACAGTTATAGGAAAATTTGAATACAACAAACTACTAGCACCAATTTGCTTCTGTGTAGCAGAATTAAAATGATCCCAAAAAGTTGGAGTTACTGCATGAGGGAGCATCATTGCATCAGAGTGATTCCCACTACTACCAATAGTTAAACCACCAGTTTGGGAAGACTGCAACGAATTCCCAAATGGAAGATTTTGACTACTCCATCTATGTTGCAGAGTAGCTGACTTCTTAGATTACAACCTTGTGGAAATAACAAAGGTGAAGACAGACTTGCTCCTCCTTGAGAGTGACTCAAAGGACGCACTTGGTTCTGGGAACTTGAATTACTAACTGAAGCTGCCTTCTTGTTGATAAGAGCAGTCTTTGATAAGCATGACGAAAGAGTTTGGTCATTTGCATCAACAGTCAATGAAATGTTTTCATAAGAAGTTTTCTTTTTACTCTAAAGTTCTGCAAACCAAGGGATTGATGACTCTACTCCAGCAGGAATATCAACATTATCAAAATGTGCTTGCAACATGGCAAGGTAATACTTAAAAAAAAAAAGAAAAAAAAACTCATCATTGTATGCCAAATCATAATCCAGGTTAAATACATTATGTGATCCTTGGGTAGAATTCTTAGAAGGTTCAACCTTGTTTATTAAACCAAGAGATTTAGCCACAAAGTCCTGTATAAAAAATGGGGAAAAGTAAACAACAAAATCATAGATCCAAATGTGCATTAAATTTGATGCTAGGCACAATAAACAGAAATCACTACAAAAACACTCCAATCTCTCGGATACCTCAGATTGAACCGTACGATAAACACCAGGGCTAGTTTTTACGGCCTTCCTTTTGTTCCTTACATCAACTCTCTCATCAAGGGTCATTGTATCAGTCAAATCTTCATCTTCATCAACATCAATTACTTCATAAATAACAGCCTGCAAATACATGAAACATAAATTTTCTAGTAATGCATGAGATAGGGAAGATTTTTCTCAGAGCAAAAAGAGTGATATAAGAAACCAGTTAACAAAATATAACTTGATAAAGAATCATTTAAAGAATGTGAGGCTTTGCTAAAACCATGTTTGTCCATTTTTAACAAGGCACGCCTACTACATGGACAAATAGTATCTAAAATAGATATGGTAATTTTAAAGACAATACAGTGGTACAATATGAAAATGACACAAAAAAATCATATATGTGTTTTAAAAAAAAACTTGTTTTGTGTTTATTCATGTCAATGTGAATTTCGATACAACACAATTCTTGTCATATATGTTTTAACTTATCTAAATACATGGCATGATACAAATAACATGTTTAATATTTTTTTATATTTATTTGAATTTAATATAATCATATAAAGATTATTTTAATTTTTAATCTTTTAATTATGATAGTTAATTAGCTATTTTAATATCCTACAAAAATTATTTTAAACATTTAATTATAATACTCATTTAATAATTATTATAAAATTATTTTTTATATTAATAATATAAATATAATATAAATATTAATATCAGTCCTATATATTATTATTTTATTCTTTAATTTTTAATAGCTTATCATTTTAAATTTGATACTAAAAATTGATATAGTTATGTAATATAAATTAAAAAATATATATATTAAATACATATTCAATGAGTATTAAATTTTTTTATTTTTTTAATATGTAAGTATTTTTTTATATTATTAATATACCAAATTTATTAAGTTATAAATGATGGATAGTTTATAGTTATTTATAATTTTAGTCATGTTCATTTTAGTAGTATTTATTCGTGTATATCTATGTTAGTCGTGTCTATTTGTATATATTTATATTATTTTTATTTATTTGTGTCATGTTTAAATAAATTAATTGTATATGTGTTAATTATATTATGTCATATGTAACATATATATTAAACATATCGTGTTTGTATTTAAAATTTAAATACGTTTTATAATTCATCTTGTACTCATATTTTAAAAATTCGTGTCATTATATGTGTCAAACATGACATGAGACACGACATGAAAACTGTAATTGTTAGGTCTAATCTGAAAGTTGGTTTTGGTTCATGGATAAATATGAGTTCAAGTGAGAACACATGCTCATTAATCACCGACTTCTTTACCAAGCACGTCTACTGCATGGACAAATAGTTTAGTTATTTTAAACCCCTGCAACAGGGGCCAAAGGAAGGACCCATTTTCGCAAACTATTTATTACAGCACCTCCAAGCAATTGTTCCCTAACAAACAAGGGTAGAGGGCACTTAACAGTCACCACATTTGCCACAACAACTACTCCTTTCTTTTATTAGTTCAAAGATCAAATTTCAAAATAAAAAAAAAAATAAATGCGGAATAAATTTGGCATCTTTAAAGCAATATGATTGTAAGAACATAGTCACAAGTCCCAACCTATAGTAATGACTGAACTCCAAAGTTTTTAATATAAAAATCCAAAATTTAAGTCCTTTAAGCCGTAATAAAGCAATACTAATAATGATCCAAGCAAAAATAAAATCAATACAACTCCAAAATGGACTGATAAATTAAAATTCCCATAACAAAAGTAATAGTTGAAGCGATCACTTTATTTATTCGAATTCAACATTCATCATCATAACATATAGATCCATAGATCTATCGCTAGACATAAATTTTAAGAGTCACTGCTAATCTTTTTTGTTTAAATGTGATTAACGACCTAATTAAATCTGTCCCATTATTACGAAGATGAGTTCTAAACTTAATGTAATTATCTTTAAATGATAAATTCTAGTTTACAAAATCAGATTTAGGTTTGGGAGTGTAATTATGCATGAGAAAGGTTATAGCATCTTCACAGCGCTCATTTCAATGATGATATCAGTTTTATTTCAAATTATTCAAACCTTAAAATATCTTTGTAATTTTACCCAATAATTTAATTATTAAAAATTGATCTTAAAATTACTCTAATAGTTTGATAGTAATTTAATATAATTTTTTAACCTCAATAATATTCATATAAATTAGTATCTCACTCTGAAGAGGCTCCATCGTTAGATTTATTAATATATTTTATTTAAGAAATAATTAGTAAAATCATCCAATAGTTTGATAATATTTTACTTTGATGCAGATCTCCTGATAGTTTAATGAGATTTTATTTGAAAACAATTTATAAAATTTTATTTTAAAATAATTCATTTAATCTTTCAATAATTTAGTAAAATTTAATTCAAGATTTAAATTCTCTAATAGTTTGATATGATTAAAAAATTTATTAAGTCCTCTAATAATTTAATAGGATTAAAAAATTCATTAAATTTTTCAATAATTTGATAGTACTTAATTTGATATCTAAATACTGTAAGATTGATAATTTTATTATTATTTTTTTATAAAATATTTATTAAATCTTTCAATAATTTAGTAAGACTTAATTTAATATTTAAATTTTTCAATAATTTGGTAAGATTTTATAAATTTGTTATAAACATTTTATTATCATTTTTAACTCACAATCTTTAAATCTTATTTTAAACATGTATAAAAAAAAAACTAAATGAAATGGAAAAATAAATATCTAAATAAATAAGATATAAAAATTACCTTAATGGACGAAGAGAAACCCAAAATTATTCCAAGACAAACTTTAAACCTATTACTAGTCTAGGTCGATGAGAACCAAGGCCTAGTAAAACCACTCTTTTGGTCAACTGTTTCAACATTTTGTCTTCCATGCTACTACACAGCACCTTTAAAATGCCTCCTGGCAAAATAGTTTGACATACACCAAGTTTGAAGCACGTGGACTTCTGAATAGTCTCCTTTACTCCGTGTTTTCTTGATTTCTCTGTTCTTTTCCTCCCTTTTTTTTTTTTTGTTATTGCTAGCTCCTTCATTATATAATGAAATTCGACTAAAAAATCTAGATTTTCATTAAGAGGAAGATCAACTATTCAATGCATCGATTCTGATTCTATTTTTAATTCTTGATTTTCTTTTAATTTCACAATCTTCAACCCCAAAATTTTTGCCAATTCTCACCTTGATTCTCAAATTTACAATTTTTCCAAAAATCTTTCAAGTCTGATTTCTTTTTTTCTAGAAAATACTATCAAAGATTTAAATCAAAAAATAAAATAAACAACTAAATAGAATAAAAACAAAATAACATAAAATAATGAAATAAACAAATTAAAACCCTACAATTAGATTCGAAGTAAGTTTGAGTTCAACTAATTTAAATTTAAAGATCTAAAATTAAATCGGATCTAATTAATTTAGATCTTAAATTAAATGAGATGTTTACATTCATATATATATATATATATGATATTTTTGTAAATATGAAGTTAAATGAACAAAAAGAATGAGGGGGAAAATTTTGAAATTAAAAAAGAAAAAAAAAAAGAAAAGAGCTTTCTTGGGAATGACCTGTTTTTGTTTTGACAATAAAAAGTGAGGAATCTCGACCGAATCTCGACCACTTCGAGATCCATGAAGGAACCGTAAGAAAAACGTTGGTTTGGACAATGAGAAATTAAGAAAAAGAGTAAGAAAAGTTATCAAAGAACCCCAAAAGAGGTCAAATCTTTTCTTTATGTTTTAAGACTGTAGTTGATAGTTAGAATGGTGGTTTCGAACTTCCACTGCATAAAAATAATTTTCTTTTTTAATTAGAAAGAAATTTTGTTTTGTATAAATGAGAACGGAAAATTAAAAAAAAAAAAAAAGAACTTTTTAAACAAAGGCAGGCCAGTGGACTGTGGCAATCTTTGGGCCTATGAAGGAGATAGTAAACCTAAACTAAATATCTTTTGGGCTGAATTCTCTAAGAAAGAAAGGCTAAGACTAGATTTTAGCCCACTAAAATTGACCAACCATCAGTGGCCACGCAGATAGTTGGGAATATGGGAGTAGGCGTCGGGGAGCTTAATCTCTTTAGAAAATGAAATTACTTCGAATTAAGGGCCTATATTAATTGATATCTTTTAAAGGTGATATTTAGTAGTTTTTTTTATTGGTTTAGCACCTAATATGTTTCAGATTCAAATTTCAATAATTGTTTGTCCTAATATTATGGCTTCTTTTGTATTAAAAATTATTTTTTCAAAAAAAAAAAAAAGAAACTTAAAAAAAAATTTAGGAAAGCAACTCAAGGGTTTTGTTTCAACCAAATACTAAAGTTCTGAATATCTTTTCAACATGAACTGATTTGGTCTTCTAGTTTTGTAGTGTGTTCTTCTTCCATTTATTAAAGATCAATTATAGTCATAAAATATATGCTTTAATATGCAAGTTACCTTTCAAAGGGTGAAGGAAAGTGAACCCTCAAAACCAATTCATTGTTGGGAGGTTTTACTTTACCATAGCCATCACACCATTGCCTATTTTCTTGATGGGTTACTTATTAGTACCAATAGCCAAATTTGACAATTTTTTAATTTATATTTCATATATAGTTTAAATTAAATTTCACTTCATTTTTTGTAATTGATTGAATTATTTTCAATTTTATGTATACTAATTTAATCTTTATTTTGTATTTGATTGTCGGATATTAATTTTTAGTTACTAAATTAAAAAATCTAATATTCTATCAATAAATTACGTAATTATCAATAACTTTTAAAAAATATTAACAAAAAATCCACCCCAAAAATTAACCAAAACAAAACCTCACAACTTTAAAAAAAAAATTTAAAAAACAAAAAATTAATAGACCCTAAAAAAAGCATTTAACAAAAATTAACGTGTGAATCTCACCTTAAAAAAAAAGGTGGGCCTCGCAATTTTTTAAAAATAAAAAGCTAATGACCTCCAAGAATAAAAAAAACAAAATCAAAAAATTATAACATGATAAAGTACGTAACATATTAAAATCTGTATATTAATATATAGATTCTCCTTCTATAATTTAATTATTCAAAATGAGATTTGATGGACATCACAAAAACAAAGCAAAACAACAATATTTGGAAACAAAAAAGAACTTGTCTTTTTTTATCATCACTTAATTTTTGCTCATAGCAATTTACCATTATTTCCAGTGGATTCTTTGTGGAAGGAACATCATGATAGATCTTTGACCCAAAACACCATCACTGGGTGGAGATTTGTTTAAAAAAAGAGTTTGGAATTAACGTCAGGGGAAATTGTTAAAAAATGTTTGTTTTTCCTATTTCCCTCGGAAACTATACTCGTTGGGTGGTTGTCTAGCGCCCACTTTACGCAGAAGCTATCTTCCACGATAAACAGTAGTTACCACAAGAATCAATTCCACTTCTTTCCTTTTTTTTTTTTGGCCAATTCCCCCCCCCCCCCCCCGGCTTTTCTTCGAATAATCCTGGAAAGAGAAATTGTTGACAGATGTTTTCTTCTTTCCTTGGAAATTGATCTGTTCTTCTCTTGTTTCATGCTTAGACCTGACGGTGTTTTTAGTTTCTGATAAATAGAAGCGAAAGGAACTGTCTCAAACACTAGTTTGAGACATCTTCACCTGCTCCTTATATCGTCATCACCACCATCACTATCATCATCATCATCTTCTTCTTCTTCTTCTTTTTCTCCTCGCCAGAAATATGATGTTTTCTTGAGTTTTAGAGGTGAAGATACCCGCACAAAATTCACTGATCATCTATATGCTGCTTTAATAAGGAATGGAATCGTCACTTTCAGGGATGATCCAAGGCTTGAGGCTGGAGAAGAAATCGCATCAGAACTCTTGAAAGCAATTCAAGAATCATGGTGTTCACTAATCATTTTCTCAGAAACATATCCTTTTTCAGGTTGGTGCTTGGACGAGCTTGCCGAGATTGTTGAACAGAGAAAAAAGAGGGGACATAAAATTTTCCCAATTTTTTATGATGTGGATCCATCTGATTTGAGAAAACAAACAGGAAAAGTTGCTGAAGCCTTTGCCAAACATGAAGAGAGATACAAGGAAACTAACGACAAGATCCAAAGGTGGCGAACTGCTTTAACTAAAGTGACTAATATCAAAGGATGGCATTTTAATAACAGGTAACTCGTTCTTTTCTTGTCTAGTTTTCGTTTTTAATCACCGCAAATTTGATTTTTTTTCTTTCTTTTTTGCATTACATGTTATCTACTAAAAAAAAAAAATTTTTTTAATCTTGTGTTTTATCGTAGAATTTCATTTAACTAAAGGGTAATTTCTGTTTTATGATGTTGTAACATAGCCTTCCTTCTTATTCTTGCTCTGTTTTTTTCCCAAACTCAGAATAAATTGTTTCTTAAAATAAAAGTGATCACCATGTTTCTTGTTTGTTTAAAATAAAAAATATATATAAAATATGTATTAAGAATTTTTTTTACTAGGTTGCTAGTTCTGAATTACTTATATACTAACCATTTATGAAAATAAAATCATAAATGATCTCTTCTAACCTTATAGATATTTGGTAATACTTAGTTTCAGTTACTAAAGCTACTAATAAGAAACTTGAGGCTTTAAAGGCATCCTAAATTTGTTCCATAAAGGATTATTGTACCCTTATTTTTTTTTACTCTTAATTTCTTGGCTCATTTTTCGCCTAAAGTTTATTTCTCTTATTGTTTGTAGGCCTGAATCAGAATTTATTGGA
This sequence comes from Durio zibethinus, assembly GCF_002303985.1. The sequence continues at coordinate 13,433,264 of NW_019168270.1, forward strand.
GAGATTGTTACAATGATATCAGCAAAATTATGTGAAACATATTCAGATGTTCCTGATGGGTTGGTTGGAATTAATTCACGTTTGGAAGAGTTGCATTCGAAAATTGAAATTGGAAAACAAGATGATATCCGCATTATAGGAATTTGTGGTATGGGCGGAATTGGTAAAGCAACTCTTGCAAGAGTTGTTTATAAAATGTCCCCTCATTTTGAAGGTAAAAGTTTTCTTGGTGATGTTCGACTTAATTCAGAGATATATGGACTTGTTCATTTACAGAAACAACTTCTTTATGAGATTTTGAAAGAAGATTTCAGATTTTCAGATGTTCAAGTAGGAAATGGAATCATTAGTCGTACGCTATCGCGCAAGAAGGTTCTTGTTGTTGTTGATAATGTCGATAACCTGCAACACTTAAAATGCTTGGTTGGAAGGCGTGATTGGTTCGGTATAGGAAGCCGAATCATCATAACATCTAGAGATGAACATTTGCTACAATTCCACGGGGTAGATGATGTGTATCAACCTACAGCATTGGATTTTCATGAAGCACTTCATCTTTTCAAATTGAATGCTTTCAAGAGTGATGCTGTGCCAGGAAAAGCTTTAATTGAGCTTTCTAAATGTGTTGTGGGATATGCTGGGGGTCTTCCCTTAGCTCTTGAAGTTTTGGGATCCATGTTGTGGAATAAAGATGCTTCCCAATGGAGAAGTGCAATTGAAAGACTTAAAAATGAACTTCACAAAGATATTCATGAGAGGCTTCAAATAAGCTATGATGGATTATCAGAGACGCAGAAGAATATTTTTCTAGATATAGCATGCTTCTTCAACTGGGAAAAGAAAGATTTTGTAACAAAAGTACTAGATGGTTGTGAGTTTTCGGCGGGTATTGGAATAGATGATCTCATTGATAAGTCCCTAATAAAAATTGATAAAGACAACAATTATTTGTGGATGCATGACTTGCTACAAGAGATGGGAAGAGCAATTGTTAGAAAAAAATCTCCTAGTGAACCTGGGAAACAATGTAGATTGTGGGAGACAAAGGATGTTTATCGCATGCTAACGGAAAACACGGTAAGTCATTCCATAAATATTACACATAAATTTGTTTATTTAGAATCTCGACTCTGCCCAAAATAATAAATTAACGACCGTGAAAAATTATTAAGTCGGTATATATTTTACTCTTATGACATTAAGATTCTGTAATTAGGATATATACAACCAAAATTTTGGGATTACGAATTAGTATTCTTGAAAATGCAAAAGAATAAGATTACTGTTGTTTATTTATTATAAAATAACACTACTTTTTTTTTTACCAAAATAAATAAATTAAGACTATTTAAGTGTTTATTTAATTTTAGTTTTATAGTTTTTTTTTTTATGAAGTTAAAATCACAATTAGGTATTTTATTTCATATAAAAATCAAATAAATAGATAATGAAACTGGATCAAAACTCACATATAATGATACATGCAACTTGAGACAAGGCCTCATTCGCATTATAGTTTTATAATTAAATTATAAATTTTTATATTTAAATTTCTCATCTTAATTTAAATAAAATCAAACTAATTTCTTTTAATGTTAATTAAGCTTTACTGAGAAGTAACCTAACCATTTAAAATCTTTAGTATTATGTACCGTTATAGTTCATTCCTCTTATAATTTGGCTATTAATTTTATTACATCATGCATTTTGTGTCTTCTTATCCTTCACTCTTTTGATTTTTAGGCTACGGAAGCAATTGAAGGCATGGTCATTGACATTAAAGGGTGCAAAAACATACATGTATCGTTGTATATATGTACATGTATTATTACTTAATCTTGACTTATTTTTGAGCCATGGTTGCTAGATCACATATGTTATTAACATTTTTCCTTATGTGACATCCTTTCATTTTTTTTTATTGTAGTTTTTTAATAAAGTTAGAATCATATATGGTCAAAGGTATTCGTTCAAACTTGAAGACTCATTTACTATTTAGAGAGTTGAACAACAAAAAATGAGACTCATTTAGGGACTTTGGCTCTAACATTTAAGACCTGAGCCTGATTCAAATTATATAATATATATCATTTTTTATATTTATATATTATATATAGTATATAACGAGAAGGGATCAACTAACATAAAAAAATTTATATTTTTTTAATTATTGATTTTAATAGATCTAAAAAGTAAAGTTAAATCATTTTTTCTTTTTATTTTTTTCGTCTCTTATATCTATTAAATATATTATATAATAAAATGAGAAAAAAAATCATAGGTAATCACCTAATGACTACTCAAAATTATAACATAACCAATAAGAAATTGAAAACATGTTGTTTTAACTAAAAAAGTTTGTTGGAGCTTTATTTAGATGGAACAGGCATTGAAGAACTTCCCTCTCCAATCGGACATCTCAACGGGCTTAAACGTTTGAATTTAAGTGACTGCAAAAGTCTTAGAAGTCTTCCAACCAAAATTGGAATGGAATCTCTTGAAACGTTAATTCTTTCAGGCTGCTCAAATCTTAAAAGGTTTCCAGAGATCGATGGCAAAATGAAATGTTTGCTGGAGCTTTATTTAGATGGAACAGGAATTGAAGAACTTACGTCCTCAATTGGACATCTCAGCAATCTTGTTTTGTTAAAACTGAAAGATTGCAGTAACATTGTGAGTCTCCCAAGCAGCATAAATGGGTTGAAATGTCTTAAAACTCTTAATCTCTTTGGCTGTTCCAAAGTTGAAACTTTACCAGAGAATTTGCAGTATGTAGAATTTTTGGAGGAGCTTGATTTAAGTAAAACTGCTATAAGAAAACGTTCATCCTTCATTTTTCAATTTAAAAGTCTGAAAGTTCTGTCTTTCAATGGATGCAAGGGACCACCATCGAAATTACGACTTAATTTGGCTTCTCCTTTCAATGCGTCGCAAAGAGGAAGTTCGGATTCCATGGCTCTGATGTTACCTCCTTTGTTAGGTTTAAGTTCTTTGACGAAACTGAATCTAAGTTACTGCAATCTTTGGGAAGGACCTATTCCTAGTGATATTTGCTGCTTATCCTCTTTGGAAGAACTTGATCTTAGTGGTAACAATTTCATCTACCTACCTGCAACTCTTAATCGACTTTCCAAGCTTGGGTTTCTTAGATTGTCAGATTGCAGGGAGCTTAAATCGTTGCCTGAGCTCCTAAGTATAGAACAAGTGATCATAGATGGTTGTGTTTCATTGGAAGTAGTTGCAGATCCAACAACAGTACGCAATTCAACAAATTGGGGATCAATTACTGGTTTTAACTGCTACAAATTGGCTGAGAAAAACAATGCATTAACAATACTAAAAAAACACCTTAAGGTTAGTATCACTCTCTCTCTGAATCTAACTCTCTAGAATTTATTGTATTAGTTGCCAAATAACAAAAGATTTTTTTCACAGGTAATTGCTAATGCAAGACCATTATTCGACATTGTTATACCTGGAAGTAAAATCCCAGAATGGTTCCCCCATCAGAGGGATGAATCTTCAATAAAGATACCACTGCCTCCTAATATTCTGAATGATAGTCAGTGGATGGGAGTTGCTTTCTGCTGCATTTTCGTCTTTCGCTTCATTGATGATGATGTTTATAAGAGGGATGCAATAACGTGTAAAGCAGTTATCCACGGTAGGAATATTCCAAAAGTCGATTGGAGTGGCTTTACTTTGGGAGGAGAATCTAGGCAGCCTGGGGTCATTAAGGAGTTCCTTTGGCTACGTTATTATTCTTGTGACAAGATATTTCCGTTTTCGTTGGAGGAAAAATGTGGTAAAATTGAGAATTCATTGAGCACAGATTGGGCAAATCAAGAATGCAATGAAATTGAGTTCTCAATCCAATCCTCTTTAGGTGTCGCATCTATCAAAGTGAATAAGTGCGGTGTTCGAATAGTGTATGAGAAAGATTTGGAAGAGAAGGAAGAAATGCAAGAGTAACGCAGCATTCCAACAAATTGTGCAGATCTTGACGATATCCATCAAGACATTGGTGGTGATGAAGGTTCAACCGGGAATGATGGTGTCCTTGTAAAACGAAAAGGTAACGTCTACGAGGAGGCAGCAGGACCAAGTGATGAGAATGATAGCCCTGAAGAAAGACCACACCCCAAGCGCCTGGAAAAAATTTTGAACTTTATAACAAGGAAGAAACATTCTGGTAAACTTATAAACCTTATATGAATCTTTTCATTTATTTGCATGCTTTTCAATAAAATAAGGGGATTGCTCGATTTCTATAATTTCTTATAAATTTAATTTGCTTTAATATCTATGTGTTTTTTCTTCAAGTTGAAGAATAATAATTATGAATTGAAATAAAATAATTAGTACAAATTACATAAAAAGGCAAGAAAGGTGAGAAGGTGGAATCTTTTGATGTCATTTGGGGCATAATCATCTAATCTTTGCTTCAAAGAGTGTTTTACACCATTTTTTTTGTTTTAATTGGAAGAAAGAAGATTCGAATCTTGTTTTTGGATTTGGTATTTTAAAAAACAAGATCATATGTAATGTTTTTTTTTTTTTCCCAAGGATTATATAGAAATTTCATTTCCAAAAATCAAGTAGGCAAAGGAATTATAAATTGTGCTACCTGGTAAAAAAGAAAACATGAGATAAAGTAGAAGAAAGTTATAAATTAATAAACTCAACAATAAATATTAAAATATCATTTAAATGTAAACCACCCAAGTCTAGGATTTCTATTCAAGCTCAAACAATTTATTCTTTAAATTTTTTTTTTTTTTTTACAAAAGATGTTGTTGCTTAACAATAAAAGAATTAGTTATAAACGCTGAAATTTAAAATTTAGATTTATTGGATATCACCTTTTAAAAGTAATTAATTAATTGAATAAACTTAGTTGAACTTTGAGTTATTATTTGTACCTTCCTTATAGGGAGCTTAATATGGATAGACCAAGTTTCACTAACTGCTACTAAAGACTAGTAAATCCTATTAAAACTTCTTATTGATGACAATTATTTCACCCATTGAACAATGTAGAAGTTGGATTAAGATTGGATTGTGACAGAATTTATGAACTCTTCATCGTTTGCCAAGGCATGCAATGTTTCAGGTAAAAAGTAAGCTTCAATGTCTTCTTCAGCTCCACCATATACTGTTATCTTCCCATCATGCTTGTTCCCAACCCCACTTCGAATTGCAATTGGCCTTCCCCATCCAAAATCAATGCTATAATAATCAAACTGAGGTGAACCACCCAAGACCAGCAGATTGTTTATACTAGTTGCTGGGCTTGCTGTCAATAGAATAAGACTTTCCTTCCATTATAAGATGATTCTCACCCCTTTCATTACATGAAAGAACGACAAAATAGAATGCAAAAAAATCTCTTATAAAATCTTTAGGTTATACAGGTTCAGTCTATTGTATAATATATAAGTTTCCTCCAATTTTATATTGGTTTGTTAAATTAGTTTATTTAGTTTATTTTTTAATTTCGTTCACTTGATTTTATAATAATTATTAGATCATAGATTATTAGAATGATTTGATTTCAATTTTAATTTCTATATACGCATATAATTTTGAGGGCATTATCCCCCCAAAACCATTGTACCACGAAGGCAACACGAGACTTATACAATTGTAACTAAAATTTTTTTATAATTTTCAAATAAATAAATTAGTTTAAAATTAATTTTATTTGCTCCTTGCTTTACTTTTAGAGCTTTCACTTTAAATACTACTATTTATAGGATTAGGCAAGGCTGCTTTCATTGTGCGCTAACAAGCAAAGTCAATTAAGGCCTTAATTAAGGCCTATCATTTAATATTTTATGGTATTCTATAGGGTAACTTGTTCTATTCTTATTGGCATGTTTAAAAAAATAATTGATATTAACCTTAATCAATGTATTTTTAAAAATAATTACTAAATTCCAATGTAAAATAAATAAACTGCTATTATCTCTAAATTAAAACTAAATTAAAAACATGAATAATGGCCCACACCAAGGCTAACGGACTAGAATCAATTTTCATTGTTTGAATATTTAGACAATATGGCTTAATATAGTTGATTTATACAGTTATCTTTAAATGTGATATTCATTAAGTATGGCAGTTAAATTTCAATACTTTCAATCCCTTCTAAATTCTAAAACCAGATAACATGAACTGGTTATGAAAGATTCAAATTCACAACAATCTATTTTCCTCCTTTCTTTCTAAATATGCTTGATAGTATCAGATTGTTGGGATACTATCGCAGTCTAAAGCAATTTTATAGTGCAATTTCGAAACTTACTGCCACTGAACGCCTCATAACTTTAGGCTCAGCAGTTCACCTTCTTTCTATAATTAGCTCTGTTTCAATCCAACATACTAAAGGTTATTATTCTTTGTAACCCTCATAGCTCTGTTTCTATATAATTAGCTTTGTTTCATCCAAAAGAAGGGAAAAGAAAAAAAAATGGCAAAACCTTGGCATCTCATATTAGATTTCTTTTAATCTGATGCAAATAAGATGTTGCTAACAAAATATATGTAAAGGCATTTCTTCTCTGTCTGACAATATTCCATCATGGAATGTGTCTGCGGGAGAGGGTTTATCTGCCAAAGATAGAGAAAGGCTTGGAATACATAACTGTTTATAGTACATAGTCTCAGAAAACTTGCATAACAACAGACCAATTTACAGAATTATTTCAGAATAGAACTTGAGATGGAAACATCTCCATAGTAAGAAGTAGTAACACAAGGAGGCACTAGGTGCTGGATTTTAATGGCAATTGCTCTTCCGAAGCCACTGGAAGGTCCTCATATATCACTGATTCTTGGAATCTCTTTGGAAGGAAACAACCACCACCAAAGCGTTGTTGCAAGTGTATGATTGCAGCAAAGAAGAGGCCCGACACAGGAATAATGATGTTCCAAGCAGTTGAGTAATAATCTGCAGCAGGATCTGCATTAATGTACGAGTCATCTACATCAACATAATTGTGTGCCCTGTAGAGATCATATCCGTGGGGTTCAAGGCGAACAAGGGTTATTCCAATGTAAAAGAAGCGAGAAAGAGCCTGTTCTTTTGAGTTCTGGAACATGTTGAAGAGGATTTGGGGGAAAAGAAAGGCGTCAAGGATCAAACCAGCATAAGCTCTTGAACCCCCCAAAATGATCTGCTCTATGTAGTATGAAGAATGGCTTCCGGTTCGAGCTAGATTTTTCCTCCATTTCACGAAAAAGGCGATTACAGCTCCAGCTATGTACACTGGAAAACACGCGTAGAGCCCCCCGCTTCTCAGCAACCCACAAGGCCTTTTTCTTTTCATCAGAACATCTAGCAGTCCATGAAAGCATCAGAAGTCGAATTTGCAGCAGAAAAGCCACCATTGTGACAACCCTAACGATCACCTCGTTCATTTCTAGCCATGTTCTACCTCTAATCCAAACAGATCTTTCACTATCTTGAACGACATTGTTTCAAGATTTAGAACCAAAGGGATCAAGTGTCCCGAGGCTAGAATGACAAGCATGAGAAGTGAAACAAAAGGACAAACGCCAGGATGCTTCCTCACATGAAAGATTTGAAGTACTACAAAGACAGTTGCAAAAGTGTTGGATATGACAGACATGACCACCTCGAAATCCATTCTCCAAATTGATTCCACTGCCCACCTGCGATAATGAGCTCTTCCTGAGAAGTACATAGGTTCAAAGTAAAGGTGATCAGTTGTTTCACGCATGCTCTTAATGCTTCCCTTGATTTTACTTCCTTTTCTGTCTGAGTTCAATGGAGGAAAATGAATATCCACAAGGATCTCGCAGTCCATTGAATGACTTACAGGTGCCTTGTTTTCTGATCTGAGTTCTCTGCAGCCAACCATGCACAGATTACCTGTTTCAGCATCATAAAACCCTTCAGCAGAAATTTGGATTTCCCGATATCCATTTGAAGATTGGTTAAATGGACGATTAAGGGTAGAACTCAATTCCAAACTAGGTAGTTTGATGCTCATTTTGTAGCTGATATTAAGCAAGCTACGATGGTATCTGATTTAACACTAGGATTTACAGGCCTTGAGCTTGAGGATGGTATTAGAAATGGAAATCTCTGATAAGGCTGATCACCCACTGCAAGAGGATTTGAATAACCGCATCCTGTTTGTCCTTCGGAATTTTTGATTGAGATATGAAAACCCATATCTCCAGAATAGCCATCTGGGTATTTCCCCAGGCTGCTCTTCCTAGTAGGATTCTTCTTTAGGCATGACTTCTTTACTTTGTCCATTGCCATGTACTCATACTTCAAACCTTGAAGCTGAATTCCTCCCCTACTATGGTAAGTATTTCGGAACACGAACCTATCAAAGAAACCAGATTCATTCCTCGGCTTTTCACTCCAAATTTCACCTAAAACAGTATTCGTGTTTCTGATAGACAAGATTGCTGGAAATCTCAAGCTCAACCTTGTTGTGCAATCTCCAACATGAGACTTCTGCAAGGAGCTTGATGCATCATAGATTCGGCAAGCAACAATACAAAGCCGATTCTTCTTTGCATCCCAAGATCCTTTCCCAACTAATGATGTGCTGAAATTGAAACAGCTATAATACCCCATATGACTATTGTTAGGAAATTCTATCAGAAGCCTCAAGCTTAGCTTATCGTCGGAGCACTGAATCATACGCAAAGATATGACCCGCGGCAAATATCCAATACCGTCACCAAATGGATTGCAACTCTTTGAAGAATCACAACCACTTGCATACTCTAGTTCAAAAACATTGCCTCGACCTAAAACCATATTATAAATAGTTCGACTCCGCCATAAGCTGAGGGATGACACCACAGGAATATCAGTTCCCCCAGGGCACCCTCGACTAAATTGTTTTGAAACCTTGGTGTACTTGTAATTTACTTCAGGAAACATCAGCAGGGAAATTTGCTCAAAGTAATTTGGTTCAGCAGCAGGATACAAGCTATCCATGGTTCCAGTGACTAAACTATTAATAGTACTTGAACTCTTAATATTGTTGAACTTGAGAACAGCAGCAAGATGAATCAGCTTACCTTCTTTGGAGTATGTATAGCTTGATCCCACCATGCATAGCTTCCCGGTAGTTCTAGACCAGAAGCCATGAAAATCAAAGTCGAGAACTCCGCCATTACTTGAATCACTTGAATATGAATAGAATGACAAACCAGAGGAGAAACTCTGTTCGTAGTTATAGAAGCTTTGAAAGATTAGGTTTCCTGCCACCTTGAAGACATCCTCATCATCAGTTGCATATACATGATGAGTTTCGAAAACTAGAGCTTTCGATTCAGATGAATAATACTGATATGAGCTACGATTCAAGACTTTATCCCCACCATAGTAGTAACCATTTTGACGTCCAGGAAATGGGAAGATACTGAACTCCTCATCAGCTGGTTTTGATTCATGAACAACTGAATCACAGTGATGACCATAACTAAGTTGAGTTGCGGTGCCAGATACAATATTCAGGTAGAAGAAAGAGGAGAGAAAAAACAGCAATGAAACATGAAAGGAAAGTTTTGATGAAGTAGAGAATATGGAACAATGATCCATAACTATAGGCTTGAATTTCTTCAGACAACAGGATTGGGAGGAAGAACTTATAGGAAACTTGGAAAAGAGGTGAAAATATATAGCTCTATCTCTCACTGAGCTAAGGTGAACTAGGCAAAGCTGGTGGACCTTCAAGGAAATTTCCTGGTGCACGAGCTTTGTAGAAAACTTGCATCTTTGACTTGACTGAAAATCATCTCTACTAACTCTTCTTAGTCTCGACTGGGACCAATGACGTGATAATAACATGCTTAATTCATAATATATCTTTGAAAATCGATTTTTTTTTTGGACTTCGGTTTCGGTTTGAATATTTTAAATATTTTTATTTTACAATTCGAAAATCGATACGAATTGAATTGAAATATTTAATGTTAAAGAATAAAAAAAACTAAGTTTTGACCCAGTTTGGGTTTAGGAGACGTTTCTTGACAGGTCCTACTGTCACGGGCTCCGACCTTAGACTCAGAATCCGTGCGGCCTTAGGCTTGAAATCTCCTCCTTTGTGCCTAAGTCAGCCTAAAACACAAGCGTGCGGGCACTAGAACAATGGGAATGGCTGATTACGCAAGTTAAAGAAAAACATGATGAACAGACAGAATTCTGGAAATGCTCTTGTATTCACTGAAACAGAAGTGTTTGATGGTGTACAAATGAGGGTGGAGCAATCCTCTATTTATAGTTGAGGCTCCAGCTACAACTTAATGGCATATCCCTAGAATAAATGCTAAAATCATGGGATTATACATATTACAATCAATCAGGATGCTAATTCCTGATTTTCAGGGTCAACCAAATCTGTCAGGATGCTCCAGCTGATCCTACCTGCTTCCAGAAGCTTCCCTTGCGTGTCCAGCATCTTGGGCCCTTCTGGATGTGGTGCGGGCAGCTTGTATGCCAGGCCTTGGTCTCACGGGCTGGCCTGCAAGATGGGCGGGCATTTGGAGCTCGTTTGCTAGGTTTTGCGCACAGATACCCGCCAGCACGCCTGGTCTGCGGGCCTCAATCTCTGGCTCGCCTGCTGGTCTGCCTGATGTGCCTGACGCGCCCGCCCAGGGCGTGACATTCTCCCCCACCTGATTGCGCAACGCCCTCGTTGTGTCTTCTGCACGGTACTGCCTGATCTGGTCCCCGAACTGCCATAAGTCGTCTGCTGGTTCCCAACTCACCTCACTGTCTGGAAGTCCCTTCCAGCGCACCAAGTACTCATGTCTTGGTTGATAGTTCTTCCGTCTCACCTCTCGGTCAGCCATAATGCTGTGGACCTCCTTCTCATATGAGGCCCTTGCTCCCAACGGTGCACGCTTTGACTCTGCCCGTCCTGGATCTCTCTCATCCTCATGGAACGGCTTGAGCATGCTCACATGGAACACCGGGTGTACCCTCGGCTTGGGTGGCATATCCAGCTTGTAGGCAACCTTGCCTACCCTCTTGACTACTCGAAAAGGTCCCTCATACCTCCGGACTAGGCCTTTGTGCAGCCCCCTGTGGCGCACAATGGGATGCAGCTTCACCAACACCAAGTCTCCAACCTGGAACTACACATCCTGCCTCTTCTGGTCTGCCCACTTCTTCGACCTCTTGGCCGCTTTGTGTAGACAAACTCTGGCCAAGTCAGTTTGCTCCTGCCATGCCTTGGCAAACTTGTACGCTACTGGATTTAGCCCTGTATAACCTGCAGCAATCGAACTGGGTGTTAGTGGTTGTTGTCCTGTCACAACCTCAAATGGGCTCTGGTTCGTTGCCTCGCTCCTTTGCAAGTTGTAGGAAAACTGCGCAATATCCAGTAGCTTTGGCTAGTCCCTTTGTGTGGCACTCACATAGTGCCTGAGGTAGACCTCCAATAGTCTGTTCACACGTTCTGTCTGCCCATCGATCTGCGGATGCATGCTGGTGGAAAAGTTCAAGTCTGACCCTAACAGCTTGAACAACTCAGTCCAGAACCTGCCCGTGAACCGCCCATCCCGATCACTAATAATGGTCCTCGGTACTCCCCAGTACTTAACCACGTTCTTCAGAAACAATCGAGTTGCCTCCTCGGCTGGGCACTCCTTGGTTGCTGGAATGAAAATTCCATACTTGGAAAACCTGTCCACCACTACCATGATGCTTCCAAACCCCTCTATCTTGGGTAGACCGACTATAAAGTCCAGAGAAACACTCTCCCATTGTCGCTCTGGCACTAGCAATGGCTCCAAGAGACCCCCTGGTTTCTTGAGCTCCACCTTGTCCTATTGGCACACAAGATAAGTCTTCACATAGGCCTCCACATCATCCCTTATGTGCGGCCAGTAGTACCGGTCCTCGATTAGCGCTAAGGTGCGACTCACTCCTGGGTGTCCAGCCCACCTTGAATCATGACATTCTTGCAAAACTTCTATGCGGAGCTTCCCGTGCTGTGGCACAAACAGTTTACTGTCCCTGATGTACAGCAAGCCATCCTGCATCCAAAATCGCCTAGTCTTACCTTGCTGGGCGTACTTCATCAGAGCTTTGGTTGTAGGATCATGCGCAAGTCCCTCCTTGATGCACGGCACCAGTAACCCCTCTGGTTGGCTAATGGCAGCAAGGTTAGCTTTCCTGCTCAGGGCGTCTGCCACTAGGTTCGCCCGCCCCGACTTGTACTCTATATGGAAATCAAATTTCGCAAGAAAATCTTGCCATCTCGCCTGCTTGGGGGACAGCTTCTTCTGCGTCTGGAAGTAGCTGGTCGCCACATTGTCCGTCCCCACCACGAACCTCGTCCCCAACAGGTAATGCCATCAAGTTCGCAAGCAATGCACCACTGCAATCATCTCCTTCTCTTGGACCGTGTACTTGCGTTCAGTCTCGTTCAGCTTCCTGCTCTCAAACGCGACTGGACGTCCCTCCTGCATCAACACGCCCCCTATGGCAAAGTCTGATGCGTCCGTATGCACCTCATATGGCTTGGCATGGTCTGGCAAGGCCAAGACTGGCTCTTTGGTCACAGCCCGCTTCAACCTGTCAAAGGCTTCCTGGCACCCTACGCTCCACTCCCATGCTCTCCCTTTCTTGAGCAAGTCAGTCAATGGCGTGGCTATTGCTGAGTGACCTTTGATGAAGCGCCTGTAGTAGTTAACCAGGCCAAGGAACGATCTCAACTCAGTGACCTTGGCTGGCGGTTGCCACTCCAGGATGGCGTGTATCTTGCCTTCATCCATGCGTATCCTGCCACCTCCCACTATGTGGCCAAGGAACGGGATCTCTTGCTGGGCGAATGAGCACTTCTCCCTCTTGACAAATAGCTTGTGCGCCCGTAACACCTCGAACACCTGTCTCAAGTGGTCTACATGCTCTCCCAAAGTCTAGCTGTAGATCACAATGTCATCCAAATAAACCACAACAAATCGATCAAGGAACGACTGAAGTACCTTGTTCATAAGGGTGCAGAATGTTGCTGGGGCATTCGTGAGTCCGAAAGGCATCACCAAGAACTCATACGAACCATACCGAGTGACACATGCTGTCTTGGGCTCATCTCCCTCCGCGATCCTGACTTGATAGTAGCCCGACCTCAAATCCAACTTGGTGAACCACCTTACGCTTCCAAGTTGATCGAACAAGTCCGCAATGAGTGGGATGGGGTACTTATTCTTGATGGTTAGCTTGTTCAAAGCCCGGTAGTCTATGCACTGCCGCAACGACCCATCATGCTTGTGTTGGAATAGAACCGGTGCACCATAGGGTGCTTTCAATTGCCTGATGAAGCTAGCATCAACTAACTCCTTGAGCTACTTCCTCAACTCCTCCAACTCTAGTGGAGACATTCGGTAAGGGGCTCTGGCTGGTGGCTTGGCCTCGGACACCAGCTCGATCTTGTGGTCCACCTCCCTCTTAGGTGGTAGCTTGCTAGGCAGCTTTGCGAGCATCACATCACTAAAGGTTTTCAGCACCTTTAGCACCTCCAAGGGTGACTCGGTCTCCTTCTCTCTTGGCTCATCATATTTCAAGGCTGCCAAGAAGGTGTCTTCTTGTCTGTTTACCGCCTTGGCAAATTGGATGGCTGACACCACCTGCGACCCAACTCCAGACCCTCTTCTCAATGGTACTAGGCATTGGCACCGTGCATCCAAGATGCAAACACAATCGACAAAGGGCACAAGGAGGGTTTTAATTCGAACAAGGAAATCCAACCCAATCACAAACTCATAGTCGTCAAGGGGTATTACCTCTATGGTCTCCTTGCCTTTCCAGTCTCCAAGCTGTAACTCCACTCCCCGTGCTACTCCAATGGCTGGAACTTCTTTGGAGTTCACCGTTTTGATGGTACCAGTCCCTTTCTGCACCTTCAGTCCAAGCTTCCGGGCTTCATCACCTGAAATAAAAAGATGTGAGGCACCTGTGTCCACCAGTGCACTCAGCTTCTGACCCGTAACCATCAGATCCGCGAACATCAAGCCCTTTGGCTTGCGGCTCCCCTTACTCTGGACAGCATTGAACACCAACGACCCAAGCTTGCTGCCCCTGACTCTGGCTCCTCGTCAGACTCCTTGTCTACAGCAACCAGCTTGCCCTTCTGCGCAATTGCGTGCTATGTGGCTCCCTCCACATAGGTAGGCATGCTAGTGGTTCCCGATTTCCTTTTGCTTTCCACTTGCCTGCTGGTGGCTTTCTTTTGCCATCCTTGTTTGAATGGTCTCGGTTTCCTTCCTTAGACTCTCGGTCACGGTCCTTCCCCTTGGACTGCTTCTTCCGGTCCCTATCGTCCCTGCCTTTACCCTTGGGCTTGGAAGACTCGAACTTGTTCAGAGGCTTGAACTCTATCAACGCCTCGACAGTAGTCATAGCTTTAGCCAAGTCATGAACTCCTCTCCTTTGTAGCTCATGCTTCACCCATGACTTCAGCCTATCCATGAAAGCAAAGAAGGCGTCCTTTTCGCCTAGATCCGAGATCTGTAGCATTAGTTCAGAGAATTTCTGGACATACTCCCTTATGTCCCCTTGCTGGCTCAACCTGCGCAACTTTGCCCGCGCCTCATCATCGGCATACTCTGGGTAAAATTATTCTCTGAACTCCTTTTGGAACTCTGCCCAGGTTCCAATCTTGGCGCTCCCACGCCTGACATCATCACACCTGCGCCTCCATCACAATAAGGCTACATCAGTGAGATACATAGCAGCGGTGCTTACCTTTATCGCCTCGTCTTGCATGCCCAAGGCCTGGAAGTACTGCTCCATACCCCAAAGGTAGTTGTCTACTTCCTTAGCCGCCCTAGTCCCTTTAAACTCCTTAGGCTTGGGGACATCCAATCTGGATTTGGACACTCCAGCAAACATGCCATTCCCAATGGCAGTCTTGGAAACAACGAGCTCACTGGCAAGCTCTTCCATCCGCTGGCGCATGGCCTCCATGCCATCGCGCAAGGTCTGCACTTCAACCTCCAAGGTCTGGTTCTTCTGGGTGATCGCATCCAGGCTTTTGTTGAGGGCAGCTTCCAGCCCACTTTGGATCTCCTTCCCCATGGAGTCTAGCGATACAATGTGAGTCTCGACTTCCTCAAGCTTCTCCCCCATGTCACCAATGGTCACCTCCACCTTGGCCAGCCTACCGTCCATGGTAGACCAGATGTCTCTAGAACTGGCTTTCTTGCCTCTTCCTCGCCCATGCTCCTGGGCCTCTGGTTGTTGGCTAGCAACGTCGCTTTGAGATGCCATCTCCTCAGTCACGATTTAACCTGCACAACACAAACACGCAGAATCGAACTTGCTCTGATACCAACTGTCACGGGCTCCGACCTTAGACTTAAAATCCGTGCGGCCTTAGGCTTGGAATCTCCTCATTTGTGCCTAAGTCAGCCTAAAACACAAGCGTGCGGGCACTAGAACAATGGGAATGGCTGATTACGCAAGTTAAAGAGAAACAGGATGAACAGACAGAACTCTGGAAAAGCTCTTGTATTCACTGAAACAGAAGTGTTTGATGGTGTACAAATGAGGGTGGAGCAACCCTCTATTTATAGTTGAGGCTCCAGCTACAACTTAATGGCATATCCCTAGAATAAAGGCTAAAATCATGGGATTATACAGATTACAATCAATCAGGATGCTAACTCCTGATTTTCAGGGTCAACCAAATCTACCAGGATGCTCTAGCTGATCCTGCCTGCTTCTAGAAGCTTTGCTTGCATGTCTAGCATCTTGGGCCCTTATGGATGTGGTGCGGGCAGCTTGTATGCCAGGCCTTGGTCTCACGGGCTGGCCTACAAGATGGGCGGGCGTTTGGAGCTCGTTTGCTAGGCTTTGCGCACAGATACCCACCAACACGCTTGATCTGCTGGCCTCAACCTCTGGCTCGCCTGCTGGTCTGCCTGATGTGCCTGGTGCGCCCGCCCAGGGCGTGACACTACAGCTGACTTGACTTAAACTAGAGCCAGTCATTTACTTTTAGATAGCTGAAGCTGTCAACCATGCTTTCAGTGTATATAAACCACAATTTACTCTAATTTCATTCAGAGAAATAAACCCGGTTGTCCCTCATTCGCCAAACATATGAAGGAAAGGAAAGGTCAAATAACAACTGTCAGAGAAGACATTCCTGAGGAGCAAATGCCGGACATTTTCTGTCATCCTTTTAGTTATCAAGAAGATCATTAAAAAAGCAAAATTTTTTTAAAAAAAAAAAAAGCCATCGGAGAAAGTTGCAAAAATTTCCAATTTCCAATGTTGAAATTATTTACATCCATATACAATGCTGAAACTATATATAAGCGTCCTATGAACCAAAGCATCTTGATAAGAAAAAAAAAAACTACTTTACATATAAATTAAACCATTTTAATCGAAGTTTCAAAATTTTAATTTAAAAAAAGAGTTCATATTGCAGACTTGAACGTATTATCAACTCGGTTATTTTGACATTTGAGGAGAATAAGAAATTTCTCACAATCATTGATTTCAAGTATTGTAAATTCTTTCACGAGCATATTTACACATCCAGCCATAGAGTCATTAAATTTCTGTGAGCAGCTTTCTCACCTTCATCAACGTCTTGAACACCACCTTTTACCATGCAACCTACCTGAGCACCATCCATATATGCTTTACATGCCACAAGAATATGATCAGCACGCCTGTAGAAATGGCCCACAACAAAGTCCTCAAAATGCTGCAGCCAAACATGATTTTTTTTAGAATTTTAAGCCAAAGAGAAGCAATGGTAATTATACATTCTAACTCGCATTGTGGAACAAAATTTTCTTATATTATCATCAATATCAATATCTTAGTGCAAGTGATTAGTACCACATTGAATAGATCATTGTCTTCACTGACAAGATAAATGTATCCTCATTGTAATACCGGGACAATAATTCACCTTTTGATGTGCCATTGTGATGTGCCAAACCAGGCTCGTTAAATTAGGGCTTCTGATTCAAGATTAGAGCCTAAATACATACCAGAACTTGGAGCATGGTTGACATACCAGGTATCCACTTCTCATTCTTATAACCAGACCAAATGCTAAGAAGACTAAGAAATACTTTGCCACAACTATACAAATATCGATTGAGCAGAAGTCCACCAGAATAGATAGTATACATGCTGAAACAAGCAATTTCCTAGTCATCCAACCAAACATGTATACCAAAAGATATAATCATAAAAGATGCAAGATAATATTTCAAATTCATAATCCTCAATTACAAACTGGTGGTACTTGAGGATGGCTAGCAGGGAAGAAAACATCAAAGAAAAAGAGACCATCATGGTAGGGGGTGCCCTCTGCTCCTATAATTACAGCCCTTAAGAGATCCATTCTTGATTCGTAAACCCTAACAAAAATAGTATCTGTTGAGACCAAAAAAAAGAGATAAACTAAGAAGCAATATTATTTATATATTTCATCGGCAAAAGAGGAAATTGTTACAATCACAGTGGAAGATCTCAGCTGTTAATATTGCATCCAAAACTTAGTGTGCATTTTGAGTCACAATTCAAGTTTGTTTGCAGTATTCACTAAACAATGGTTTTATTGAAATGCGATTGATAAAAGAAAGAAAGAGTTATCAAATGAAAATTCTCTTGGAGTAGGATATAATGCTTAAAACTCACCGGTAAATCTTTCTCAAGTACTTTCCACTCCTGAATCTTCTTTGATGGCTGTCACAAACAGAATTTAATAAAGACCAATTTTATTGGTTGAAAATTAGGAATATCACAACAAAGAAAAGGAAGAGCTTAATATATCTTGAAAAGCTAGTCACCTGCTTTGTTGAAGCATCAGTTGAAGCATAGTGATGGTCTGAAAAATCTTCAACAGTATCAAACTATTTAAATAGTTGGAACTTACTGAGGATATCTTCTTCATTTACATTTCTCTGATTTCTGATGTCTGCCACTTCTTAAGGAGTTACATACGTGGCATCAACTGGATCAGGAAAACTTGAATAGATATTATGCTTATAGAAACTATATTTCGGCTTCATAGGTGGTAGCCACCTAGACATGGATGGTTCCGCATCCACAGTGTGATTTAGTTGTGCTTCTACATTCATAGGAAAATTTGAATGCAACAAACTACTAGCACCAATTTGGCTCTGTATAGCAGATTTAAAATGATACCAAAAAGCTGGAGCTACTGCATGAGGGAGCATCAACAGTCGATGAAATGTTTCCATAAGAAGTTTTCTTTTTACTCTCTGAAAAATCTGCAAACCAAGGGATGGATGCCTCTACTCCAGCAGGAATATCAACATAATCAAAATGTGCTTGCAACATGGAAAGGTAATAGTTACCAAAATAACTCATCATTGTAAGCCAAATCACAATCCAGGTTAAAAATATTATTTGATCCTTGGGTAGAATTCTTAGAAGGTTCAACCTTGTTTATTTAACTAAGAGATTTAGTCACAAAGCCCTGTATAGAAAATGGGGAAAAATAAACAACCAAATTACAGGTCCACTTGTGCATTAAATTTGATGCTGGGCACAATAAACAGAAATCACTACAAAAACACTTCAATCTCTCAGATACTTCTGATTGAACAGCACTATACACAACCAGAGCTATTTTTTACAGCCTTCCCTTTTTTTCGTTACATCAACTCTCTCATCAAGGATCATTATATCAGTCGAATCTTCATATTTATCAACATCAATTACTTCATGAATAACAACCTGCCAATACATGAAACATAAATTTTCTAGTAGTGCATCAGATAAGGAAGATTTTTCTCAGAGCAAAAAGAGTGATGTGAGAAACCAGTTACAAAACATAGCTTGATAAAGAATCATTTAAAGAATGTGAGGCTTTGCTAAAACCATGGTTGTCTCTATTTTTAACAAGGCACGCCTATTGCAAGGACAAATAGCATATGAAAGTTGGTTTGGTCATGGATGAATATGAGTTCAAGTGAGAACACATGCTCATTTATCACCGACTTCTTTACCAAGCACGCCTACTGCATGGGACGAATAGTCTGGTTATTCTTAAACCCCTGCAGCAGGGGCCAAAGGAAGGACCCATTTTGCAAACTGTTCATTAGGGCACTTCAAGCATTGTTCCCTGACAATAAGGGCAGAGGACACTTAACTGTCCCCACAGTTGCCACAACAACTACTGCCTTCTATTATTAGTTCAAAGACCAAATTTCAAAAAAAGAATAAATAAATAAATTTGGCAACTTTAAAACAACATGATTGTAAGAACGTAGTCACAAGTCCCAACGTACAGTAATTACTGAACTCCTAAGTTTTCAATATGAAAATCCAAAATTTA
Source organism: Durio zibethinus (assembly GCF_002303985.1). The sequence continues at coordinate 13,452,598 of NW_019168270.1, forward strand.
ACTCCTTTAAGCCCTAATAAAACAATACTGATTATGATCCAAGCAAAAAAAAAAATCAATAAAACTCCAAAATGAATCGATCAATTAAAATTCCAATAACAAAAGTAATAGCCAAAACAATCACTTTATTTATTCGAATTCAACATTCAAAGATATGATATTTCTATAAAAAAGAAGTTAAATGAACAAAAGAATGAGGAAGGAAAATTTTGAAAATAAAAATTTCAAGCAATGGCAGGCCAATGGGCTGTGGCAGTCTTTGGGTCTATGCAGGGTATACTAGACTTAGATTAAATATCTTTTGGGCCGAATTCTCCAAGAAACAAAAGCCAAGACTAGATTATGGCCCAATAAAGTTTGACCAACTATCAATGGCCTAATAGATAATTAGCAGTACGGCAGGATGAGGTGGAAGAGCTTAATCTCTTTAGAAAATGAAATTACTTTAAATTTGGGGTTTATTTTAATTAATTTATATAGGCATTTTTAAATATGGCATTTAGTAGATTTTTTTTTTTGTTGATATAGCATTCAGTTTGTTTAAGATTCAAATTTCAATAATTACTTATCCTAATGTTACGACTTTTTTGTATTAAAAAATTACTTTCTCAAAATAACAAGAAACTTAAAAGAAATATCATTTGTAATAAAAAAAAAAAAGAAATGTAGGAAAGCAACTCAAGGGTTTTTTTTCAAACCAATACTAAAGTTCTAAAGATCATATCAACATAAGCTGGTTTGGTCTTTTGATTTCGGAGTGTATTCTTCTTCCATTTATTAAAGTCCAATCACAATCATAAAATATATGCTTTAATATGCAAGTTACCTTTCAAGGGTGAAGGAAAGTGAACCCTCGAAACCACTTCATTCTTGGGAAGTTTTCCTGTACCATAGTCATTACACCATTGCCTATTTTCTTGATGGATTACTTATCTATACCAAGAACCTAATTTGACAAATTTTTATTTTACATTTCATATATAGTTTAAATGAAATTTCACTTCATTTACATAATTGATTAATTGTTTTTTTTTTTAATTTTATGTATACTAATCTAAACACATTTTATATTTGGTTGTCAAATATTGATGCTTGGTTATTGAAACTAAAGAGTCTAACAGTACTCTATTAACAGATCATATAATTATTGAAAACTTAAAAAAAAAAACATAATATAGTTCCTAAAAAAATTTAAAACATGTGTATGTCAGTGTACATATAAATGGACATTTATGCCTGGCCAAAAACATAAATAGATTGCAAACCAATATATTATTCATCAAATTTTTAAAATGGGTTTGATTTTTTATACAATCCTACAAAAAATTGACATAGACATGTAAGGTGGAGAAAGAAAAGGAAAAACAGTGGTAAGGAGGCCAAGCATGATTTTCTCTATGCTAATTGTGGATAAAAGCTTGAAAACATATATGTAAGGCTATACGTTGTTTGACGACAAAAGAGATTTCAAAGTAAAGTTGCTAGTCAAAAAAGAAATTGCTAAATGAAAAGACCCGCAACCACTACTAGGAAGGTTTTTGCTTGCAAAATTTAGCAATCCACCTCAAATGAAGAATATAATTAAAGATTAATTGGACTTTTCAGTCTAGCTCTTTCTTTCACCATAGATTTCATTCACATTTTCTTCCTTCTTTTTTTTTTTTTTTTGCAACAAATAGGAATAAAACTCCCTACAAATTAAGCTTCTCTTTAGGGAAAAAAAAACACAAGCTAATCTCTCTTAAAGGGAAAAACATGATGTATTATTAATAGGTCAAAATTAACCATAAAAGTTAATTAAATAACATTAGATACCAAACTAAATCAGGTATAGAATTTTTAAACTCTACAAATAAAGTTAATAAATGTCTTATTAAAGGATATTTTGAAAATGAATTAATTATCAAGTAAAGAAATGTCAATTTTTTTAATTCAATCTATCGATGTATATCTAAAATAATAATTTAATATATTCATAGTTGGGTTTTCAATTTAATATAAAATTAATTAATTTTTAAGTCAACTTTTTTTTTACCTTTTTCAATTGATTTCACAAAACTTTTGATCAATCAAGAATAAGGAATTTATATTTTCTAAGTATATGAACCAAATTAGAGAAATTCTCCATCAGTCTTTCAAAGGGAGATGCCTAACATTTGGGTGCTCAATATTTAAGGTATTTATACCTAAGTGCATTTAGATATAAAAACAAAAATACTTTGAAAAAGTAAAATTTATTAAACTATATTTATGATGGCCAAGATAAGGTGCTACTAATGTCTATATGGTCAAAATTTGATTTTCTTCTACAAATCAAAACCCTTTGATTATTTGATATGTTTCCTAACTTTGAGTTTTTCTTATTTGTTAATGCATGTGATATAAAATCATATAAAGAATATAATTTTTTTCTCATTTTATAAATTTTATCTCGTTTAATTTAGAATTCAAACTTAAAACATTTAAAATAAAATTTTAAACTGTAATGGCTGAAATTTTTTCTTTAAGATTTTTGTAACTTTAGTTTACCAAATCATGTTTGAAACATATACAAAATTTCATATCAATCTTGGTAAGAAATCCTCCTAGGAGAATCTTAAAATGAGAAAGATAATATCATCTACTTTTCAATAGATATATATATATATATATATATCATCTCTCTTTTTCAATAAAGTGAAATGAAATTGACATGAGGCACTACAAGAAAATGAATATTTAACAATACTATTTTGTAACAATTGAAAATATTATTGCAAAATATTGGTATATTTACAATGACTTTTTATAATAATTGATTAATTAAATTTTTTAATATTTTATACAATGATAAATTTTATCATTGTGAATTCCTCTACCATTCGTAACGCCAACAAAAAGTTGTTGCGAAAACTTGTTTTATTTGTAATGATTTTTTCATTACCGTTGCTTAATTATTTTTTAATATTTTATATAAAGACAAAAAACTTTGTTACAAAAAATTCTATCATATTTGTAACCATAACAAAAAGTTGCTACAAAAAATTTTTTATTTGTAATAATTTTTTAAAGTCGTTGCTTAAGTTTATTTTTTTATTATTTTATTTAATGACAAAAAAGTTGCTATAAAAATCTTATAATATTTGTAATGACAATAAAAAATTATTGTGAAAACCTGTTTTTTTTACAACCATTTTTCAATGGATAGCCCTCATTTCTATGGCTTTCAGTTTAGTGTTCTAAGGATGTGGGTATAACATTAAAAAGAAGCTATGTCATTACTTAAGTTATTTTTTAATATTTTATACAATGACAAAAATTATCGTTATGAAAACTTTTTATTATATTCGTAATGATAAAAATGTAATGTTGCGAAAACTTGTGTCATAACGATTTTGGGACCGTCAGACGTAAAGTGTTTTAAAATTGAAATAAATGAGGAGAGTCACCACCAATCTTTGTTAGGGTGTGATTGACCATCCAAAAGTTTATCTTTTTAATAAAACTATAAAAGCGAGTTTAAAGTTTATCAAAAAGATAAATTTCGATCTACGAAAAAATCAGGTTGGGTCCGGGAGTGGGTTACGTGTGGGGAAGGATTAGCACTCCCATAACACCCATAAATTGGTACCATTTAATTACACATTATTTTCGATGTTAGATAAAAATGGTTTCAATTTGAAATTTAACACTAATTCTCAAAAAGAAAATTTTGCTAAAGCTCTTTATTTAGGAATATTGAGAAAATTTTAAAGTTAAATAATTATTTTAAAATTCTCCAACATCTAGGCAGAATTTTAAAATAACTCTTTTCGCTTAAAATTTAACACGATAATTCTTAAAATGAAATAACAATATTTATAGAAGATAATTGTTAGTGACTCTCTAACATCTAGGCAGAGTACCAAGAATTATTTCTTTCGGACTGTTATTTCTATTTTATTTTATAATATCACAAATTTTTTAAATGTATTATTCTTTTTTATTATAAATATTTTATCATCAAATAATAAATAAAAATTAAAGAGAGAATAATACAGACAATTATCGATGATAACACGCTAACGTATGCATGCTAATGAATGTCATGTAAAATGAAATGCAATTTAGAAGTTGGATTCTTAAGTATAATGAAACCACCACGACTCTCCAACATCTAGGCAAAACTTAAGTGTGACTGTTTATATTTAAGATCTCAATTTACTAGTATATTTTTTATTTATTAATTTTATTATTAATGAGAATTAAGAATTCGTGTAAAAAACTTAACGAAGTAAAATTTTCCTAAATACCCCATCATTTAGGCAGCATTCGGGAACAGATTACTTCAAATGAGATTTTCACACGTGTCTTTAGGATTTTCAGAATGTTTTAAGTAAGGGCTTGGGTAAAGGTTTTAAAGGTTAGGGTTTCAAGATTTTGAAGATTCGAATTTTAGGGTTTTGGCTTTTAAGGGTTTTCAATTTTGGGGTTTGGATTTAAAGGTTGGGATTTTAGGGGGTTTGGATTTAAGGGATTTTGGATTTTAGGGGTTTTAGAGTCCTAAAGTTTTGGTTTTAAAAATTGAGGTTTCATTTTTAAAAAAATGCAAACATCTCTAAAAATTTCTAACATCTAAATAGATTTTCGGAGCAAGTTTGATTTTAGTGATTTTTGAAATTTAATCAATAATTTCTCATATATTTATTTTTTTATGAAAATTTATTAATAATAATTCTCCAACATCTAGGTGAAATTATTTTTAGGAAAATGTTTTTATTCCCTCCAACATCTAGGTAAGAAAAATAATAAAAATTATTATTATTATTATTTTAGCATTTTTAATATATATTTTTAATTATTATCTTACTTATTTTCATTTTTATTATTATTAAAACAATTAAATATTTATTCTAACAAATTTAAGAATTTATCATGCATCAATATAAAAAAAACTTAAAATAACAAAAATAATAATATATAAAAAAAATTAGAAAATGAAAAAAAAATTTTTTTTCTTGAACCAGACCGGTCAACAGTTAGGTCAATGCTGGTCTGGATCGGTTTGACAGTTCAATCAGCGGTTCGGGTAGTCCAGTGGTTCAGATCGGTTTGATCGGTTCACTGGCGGTTCGTCTGGATCGGTTCAAGGCTGGCTGAAGTGGGTTGACGGGTCGATTTATACGGATCTCGGGTTGGATCCGGGTCCACGTGCAAATTCTCCTTGGCTAAAACGACATTGTTTTAGGTCTTTCCTTAAATGACTTCGTTTTGAGTCTCAACATTCTATATAAGACCGAATTTTTTTTCATTCATTTTGCCCTTTTTTTGCCCAAAAAAAAATTACAGAGCTCCCCAGTCGACGTTCGACCTCCAATGTTTGTGCCGTCGTGCTGGTCCCACACCTACTGCCGTCGGTGGGCCGCCGTCGGTGGTCGAAAAACACAAAACTTTTTCAAATGTTCACCTTATCGTGATCGTTTTAGATCTGGTGCCCGTTTTTGCCATAAACTACCCCGATCGCTGTAGATCGGGGCTCAAAGCTTTCGGTCTTCTCTCCTTCTTTTTTTTTTTTTTGTAAAACCAAAACTGATGTTATTTTTGTTGTAGGTACCTTCTTTGGCGCTAGGTTCCTCCCTACGGGGAGGACTGTTTGTCTTTTTTTTGTTTTTATTTTTCTGTTTGTTTTTTTTTTTTATGGTTGGTGTGGGTTCTGTTTGGGGTTGTTAAAAGGAGAGGTTTAGCTTGGTGTCTGGGCTCGAAACGAGAGGGTGCTGAGGGTAGTATGTCTGAAGGTTTCGAAGATCTGTTCATAGGTTTTTGAGATGGGGGTGTCCGAGAGAGAGTCTGAAGGGGAAGAGGCTGAGGGTTTTAAAGAGCTTCAAATAGGGGGATAGATGGTGGTCGTAGGCGTGGTAGGGTGGCTGTTTGGTCTGGTGGCTATACAGGGGACTGGTCAGGGGCTGGACAGGGGGTTGGTCGGGGGCTGGATAGGTGCATCGTACCAGCCTTCTGGTTTCTGTCTCTTTTTTCCTTTTTTTTATTATTATATTTTTTAAATATATTTTATTATTATTATTATTATTATTAAAATTATTAATATTAAACTGAAATGAAAACAATAAACCCGGATAAAATCAGTATCTACAACTTGTTTTATTTGCAATAATTTTTCAATGTCGTTGTTTAATTTTTTTTAATATTGTATATACAAACAAAAAGTTATTAAGAAACTTTTTATCATATTTGTAATGATAAAAAATTATTGTTACGAAAACTTATTTTATTTGCAATAATTTTTTAATATATTTTTGACATTTTCGTTAATTAAAAGAAGGATTTTGAAAATTAACAAGGAATTTAAAACGGTAGCTCCAAATTCCACCTATTTACATGGCTTTTGCAAATTCCTTCCCTTAAGTCCTGATTCCACTTGTCCTACTACAAAAGATAGAATTTTTTAATTTTGTACAACTTATTATAAAATATAATTGTTATAATTATAATTATAGAAACTCTTATTTATGATTTTTAAATTATTTTATTATATTTTAATTATTTTATTTATATATCAAAATACTTTATTCACATTTCATAGTTATAATTTGGAATTAATATGAATATTTAAAATACTTTTCATTAATATATTCATGAAATTCATTGACATAAATACTTTAAATACATATGATGGAAAAAATATCTTATATGAAATTAACATAATAATTTAATTTAATTAAACAAATAGTGATGAACATTTTAATTGTTTTATATAATGTATGATTATTGATGGAAGATGATTAAAACCTAACTTTTTGAGCATGTATAAATATACTTTACACCATCAAATCAAATATTTAAGTGAAATAATTAAAATAACTAAGTAAACTAAAATAATATAATAATTAGCAATTTAATATTTATCAACTCATAAAAAATTCAATTAATAATAAAATCACCATTATAGAAATTATATAAAAAATTACTAATTATTTTAAAATGATTATACATGACTACATGCATAAAAATACAAAAAAAAAAAATCACTAATTAACAACTCACATTCCCTCTCAAACTTTCAACTAAATTATCCAAAAAAAATTAAAATATTAAAATTTTAATCAATCATTTGCTTTTCCCTCTCAAATTTTCACCTAAATAAGAAAAAAAAAAGCAAAAAATATAATTTTAAGTTTTAAATGGCACACGTGAATAGTTTCCAAAAGCCTTCCAAATTCTCACCTAAATTTTAAGGTAGAAAATAACAAAATAAAAATTCTATTATTGATTCGGTTGAACCAAAATCCACCAAACCTTTCCCACTTTCATCTCTCAAAATTCATCTCTATTTATGGTTCACTCTAACTCTCTCTTTCTTTAAAAATTCATCAATGGCGAGGCCTCTCTCGCTCATCACCACACTTCCTATTTCTTCTAATCTTTTCTAAGTTCCATTCACACTATCTTTGCCTTCTTCCTCGACCCAAGCGGCTAACCACACTATTACTAAACCCAAACTCTTCCTCCTATCTTGACATTTGGTACAAATGGGCTTCATAAAAAAAAATATCTTTTTAAAAAATATATTTTTGATTTCTTTTTAAAAAATTATAACTTCATAAAAAAGGAAAAATCTTTTTAAAAAAAATCTTTTTGATTTCTTTTTAAAAAATTATAAAATATAATAAAATTATAAAAATTCAAAAAGAAAAAAATGTGAGGTGCACCCAAAAAATAACAATAAAAACCCTCACACCTTTAAAAATATTTTTAAAAAATAAAAAAGTAATGAACCCTATAAAACACATTTACAAAAATTTAGTGTTTGGATTTCACTTAAAAAAAAAGTGGGTCTCGCACCTTTTGAAAAAAAAAAAAAAGCCTAATGATCTCGACTAATAAAAAAATGCGACATCTTGGAATCTACATATCAACAAACAGATTCTCGTTTCACAATTTTATTATTCAAAATAGGACTTGATAGACATCACAAAACAGAAAAGAGCTTTCTCTCTTACTCATCACTTATTTAAATAAAATTACTATATGGTCTGTCATGGCCATTAATGTTTTATGTAAAAAGCATGCTTCAATAACTGTCCCCAACATAGATCCTATTGTCTTCCCATCGCGCGTGTTCCTTGCGCCACTTTGAATCGCAAGTGGAAGTGGCCTTATCCATCCAATCAATACTATAATAATATAATCAAAATGAGATTAACCACCTAAGACCAAAAAATTTGCTTACTACGCTTCCAAGGCTTTCCTTTCAAATTTCCAACAAGTTCCTCATCTTTTCCTCAGTGAAGCAATAAACTTGTTCATTTGCCAAGCCGCATTACCTGTCCTATGCTCTATTAGCTAGTTCGTATAATTTCATGTGAATTTTTGAGCCAATTAATATAACTCAAACTGGCCAAAAAAATTTTACTCCCTCTGTCTCATTTTCTTTGTTCATTTTTTTTTTATGTCCCAAAACTATGTCTTATTTTCATTTTTAACATTTAAAACCCTTATTTTTTATATTTTAAAATTATTTTAATGATTTTTTTTGTACTTTTTGACATTAAAAATTATGAAACTTTAATTTTATAAAAAAATTTTATTTTAATATTCAATAAATTAAAGTCAAAATTTTTTTTCTTAAATTATATGAAAGTCAATGCAAGACAAACAAATAGGAATGTAGGGAGTAATATAACTCAAAGGGAAATTTAATGATAATGAGTTTAAAAAACTGTTAATAAATGCATGTTAAAGTCACTTCCCTTGTGATTACCCTAATTTGAAAACTTTAAT
>NW_019168270.1:13462351-13490631 GCF_002303985.1 Durio zibethinus
TATAGAGATTTGTTTAAAAAAGGGTTAGGTCAAGTGAAATTGTCGAGAAATGTTTGTTTTCCCTATTTCCCTTGGAAACTAGACTCTTTTGGTCGTTGTCTAGCGTCTACTTTACGCAATAGTTATTTCCTTTATAAACATTAGTCAACATAGCAGCCAATTCCCCTCATCTTCTTTGAATCTTCCTGGACGGAGCCTCATGCTTGATGCTCAAACTTGATGGTGTTTTTAGTTTCTGATAAATAGAAGCAAAGGGAACTGTCTCAAACACCAGCTTGAGATATCTTCCTCTTCCACCTTCTCCTTATGTCGTCGTTACCATCATCATCATCATCTTCTTCTTCTCGACAGAAATATGATGTTTTCTTGAGTTTTAGAGGTGAAGATACCCGCAAAAACTTCACTGATCATCTATATGCTGCTTTAAAAAAGAATGGAATCGAGACTTTCAAGGATGATCCAAGGCTTGAGGCCGGAGAAGAAATCGCACCAGAACTCTTGAAAGCAATTCGAGAATCATGGAGTTCACTAATCGTTTTCTCAAAAACGTATGCTTTTTCAAGTTGGTGCTTGGACGAGCTTGCTGAGATTGTTGAACAGAGAGAAAAGAGGGGGCATAAAATTTTCCCAATTTTTTATGATGTGGATCCATCTGATTTGAGAAAACAAACAGGAAGAGTTGCTGAAGCCTTTTCCAAACATGAAGAGAGATACAAGGGAACTAAAGACAAGATCCAAAGATGGCGAACTGCTTTAACTGAAGTGGCTAATATCAAAGGATGGCATTTAAATAACAGGTAACTCATTCTTTTCTTGGCTAGTTTTTGTTTTTAATCACCGCAATTTTTTTTTTTCTTTTTTGCAGTTGTATACTTTAAAAAACTTTTTTAATATTGCGTTTTATTGTTGAATTTCATTTAAAAAACATAGACTTCATTCTTATTCCTGCTCTGTTTTTCGTCTCAAACTGTATTAGGAATAAAATCTTGTCTCTTCAAAATAAAGTGACCACCATGTATAATGTTTTGTTTGAAATAATAAAAAGAAAAGAAATTTATTTAAGAAATATTTTTTGTGATGAGATTGCGAGTTATAATGTACTTATATATTAATCATTTATGAAAAATAAAATCATAAATAATTTTTTAAAAACTTGAAATACATTTGGTAATGATTTTTTTTTGTTTTGACTCAATAAATAATTCTTAGGACACAGATTATTGGGCTAATGTCTCTAAAAATGCTTTATAAAAGTTACTTTAAAAAAAAGAAGATTCCAACAGTTCAATTTTGACTTTAAGACAAGTTCATATATAACTCATCTTTAAAAACTCATATTCAATATTTTTTTTCCTTTAAAAATTTATATTAAATACATCAAAATCAACATTTTTTTTAAATTTAATAAAAAATAAAAGGAGTGACAACTAACAATTTAACAATGAAAGACTAATAATTGTATTAGTATTAGATTAGTATGATTTATTTGGGTTTTCTCATTTCCCTCTAAACAAAACCCAAATAAATCATACTAATAAATTTTGAGGTACATATAGAGGTTTTTAAGTAGATTTGTCCGTGAATCAAGTGAAGTCCAATTATTATTTAGAGTCTCTTACCCAAGGCAAGCTCGATTATTATTCAAAAATTTTAAAAATATTGAAAAATTCTTTATATTAATACGTTATATATTTTAAAATTAAATTTAAATAAAATAATTCTTCTCATTAAACAATGATACGAGTCAAACACGAACTTCAAAATTCTTGTCAAGGTTCAGTTTGAGATGAACCTGGCCTATGGGTAAAGTATGTAATTCCATCTATGACTAAGTCTACTTTAAAAGTATCCTAAATTTGTTTGGTTAAAATTATTGTGCTTTTATTTTTTGATTCTTTAATTTCTAGGCTCATTTATCATCATAATCATTTTCATTAGTGATTAATTTCTTAAGTAGAAACTAAATTTAATTTCTCTTTTTGTGTTTGAAGACATGAATCAGAATTTATTGGAGATATTGTTAAAAAGATATCAGCAAAATTATGTCAAACATATCCGATTGGCCATGATGAGTTTATTGGAATTAATTCACGGTTGGAAAAGTTGCATTTGAAAATAGACATTGGTGAAGATGATGTCCGCATTATTGGAATTTGTGGTATGGGCGGCATTGGTAAAACTACTTTTGCAAAAGTTGTTTATTCTCAAATGTCACCTCATTTTGAAGGTAAAAGCTTTCTTGCTGATGTTCGAGAAGTTTCAGAGAAATGTGGACTTGTTTCTTTGCAGAAACAACTTCTTTCTCAGATATTGCCAGAAGAAGGTTTTAATCTATTCAATGTTCATGAAGGGAATGCCATGATTAGTCGCAGGCTATCTCACAAGAAGGTTCTTGTTGTTATTGATGATGTTGATAACTTTCAACACTTAAAATGCTTGGTTGGGAGGCGAGATTGGTTTGGTTTAGGGAGCAGAATCATTGTAACAACAAGAGATGAACATTTGCTCCAATCCTATGGAATGGATGATGTGTATAAGCCTCCAACATTGGATGATGATGAAGCACTTCATCTTCTCAATTTGAAAGCTTTCAAGAGTGATACAGTGCCAGAGAATGATTTCATTGAGCTTTCTAAACAAGTTGTAGCATACGCTGGTGGTCTTCCCCTAGCTCTTGAAGTTATCGGTTGTTTTTTGTGCGGTAGAGATGCAGCTCAATGGAGAAGTGCAATTGAAAGACTTCAAAGAGATTTTGACAAGGAAATTCATGACAGACTTCTAATAAGCTTTGATGGATTAGAAGAAACAGAGAAGAACATTTTTCTAGATATTGCATGCTTCTTTAAAGGGGGTGAGAAAGATTTTGTAACTAACATACTAGATGGTTGTGGTTTCTTCGCAGAAATTGGAATAAATCGTCTCATTGAGAAGTCTCTCATAAAAGTTTGGGGCAAATTTTTGTGGATGCATGATTTGCTACAAGAGATGGGAAGAAAAATTGTTCGACAAAAATCACTTGATGAACCTGGAAAACGTTGTAGATTGTGGGAGGAAAATGATGTTTATCATGTTTTAACAAAAAATACGGTAAGTTATTCCATAAACATTTCATATTTATTTATTTATTTAGAATCTTGACTTTACTCAACATGCAAAAGTATATACCAAGAAAATTTATTAGCCAGGTAAGTTATTAGTATGACATTAAGATTTTGTAATTAAGATAAAACCAAAAATTTGAGATTGCATACTAATATTCTTGAATATATGAAAGAATAAAACTAAATAATTGCAAATAATAAAAGTAAGACTACTTAAGTGTATATTTTATTGTAGTTTTATAGTTTTTTATTAAAGTTATAATCATAAATAGGTACTAAATTCATATAAGAATAAAATAAAAATGGATAATTAGACCAATAAATAAACCTGCATATATAGCTATACATCAAATCCAATATAAAATTGGATTAAATCATATATGATAAAACTTAAACATGAAAGTTTAAAAGTAAGCAACTTTCTTGCTATTGAGACAATGTTTCATTCATATTATTTTAAAACTAAATTATGAATTTTTTATTTAAAATTATCTTGTTAGTTTAAATAAAGGAAAATTTCCTTTACTATAAACTTTGTTGAGAATTAGCATAACTATTAAATCCAATGCAAGAAACTATTATGTATTATGGTCTCCTATATTTCATCTTCTTGAAATTTAGCTATTAATATTTTACAGCATTTACTTTTCGCCCCCTTATGCCTTACTTTTGATTTTTAGGCTACCGACGCAATTGAGGGCATGATCATCGACAATAAAGGGTAAAAAACAAACACACACGTGTATCTATGTGTATATTATATATTATTATTTGATCTTAATTTGTCTCATTTAATTGAATTATTATTACTACAACATATATATTATCAATATTTTGTCCTAATTTGCATTTTTTTATGTAGTTTTAGTTGTCGGACTTGAAATACCAGCATTCTTACCCATTACATTATCTCATCCTCTCATTTTTAGATTTGAAAATTGATTGTATTAACTAAAAAAGTTGTGTTTCAAAAAGAAGAAAACAATGATAGATACGAGTGAATGTTGATTCTTGCCTTTTGTAGGTGTTGAAAGCTTCAGTATTTTGAAGCTTATTTTTGTTTTGCCCTTGGTTGTCAGGGAACAGAACAACATGTTCACTTTGAATGCTGATGCCTTCTTGAATATGAAAAAATTAAGATTGCTCAAAGTCTTTTATCTCCCAGTTACTCGAGATCTCAAATATCTTTCAAATGAGTTACGGCTTTTAGATTGGAGTGGATATCCTTTCAGATCATTGCCATCAAGCTTCCAACCAGACAACCTTGTTGCACTTCTCCTACCTTATAGCCACATTGAACAACTATGGAAGGGAGACAGAGTAAGAATTACTTCATTCTATATTGGTCTTTTTGTTTATTTAGACGAATTATAAAAAAACTTTTTAATAAGATATGAAAATAACCAAAAAAAAAAAAGAGTTTTCCAAAGTTTTCTTTATTTTTTTTCTCTCTAATTTATTGTTGTTGTCAACAGACTTTACCTAAATTGAAATTAGTCAACCTCCAAGGCTCCAAAAACCTGATCAAAACGCTAGACTTCACAAGGGCTCGATATCTCGAAAGTTTGATTTTGGAAGGTTGTTCCAGAATAGTAGAACTTCCCTCTTCAATTGGACATCTCAGCAATCTTGTTTTGTTAAATCTGAAAGATTGCAGTAACCTCGTGAATCTCCCAAGCAGCATAAATGGGTTGAAATGTCTTAAAACTCTTAATCTCTCTGGCTGTTCTAAAGTTGAAACTTTACCAGAGAATTTGCAGCATGTAGAATTTTTGGAGGAGCTTGATTTAAGTAAAACTGCCATAAGAAAACCTCCATCCTTCATTTTTCAATTTAAAAGTCTGAAAGTTCTTTCTTTCAATGGATGCAAGGGACCGCCATCAAAAGGACGACTGAATTTGCCTTCTCTTTTCAATGTATTGCAAAGAAGAAGCTCGGATTCCATGGCTCTGATGTTGCCTTCTTTGTCAGGTTTGAGTTCTATAAAATACCTGAATCTAAGTGACTGCAATCTTGGGGAAGGAGCTATTCCTAGTGATATTGGGTGCTTATCCTCTTTGGAGTCACTTGATCTTAGTGGTAACCATTTCGTCTACCTACCTGCAACTCTTAATCGACTTTCCAAGCTTGATCGTCTTAAATTGTCAGATTGCCGGGAGCTTAAATCTTTGCCTGAGCTTCTTCTAACAGATAAATATCCAACAGGAGAACCGAATTTAACAATTTGGGGATATATTGCTGGTTTTAACTGCTACAAATTGGCTAAGAAAAACAATACTTTAACAATGCTAAAAAATCACCTTAAGGTTGGTATCCCTCTATGTCACTAAATCTCACTCTCTAAGATTTATTGTATAACTTGCCAAACAACGAGCGATTTTTTTTTTTTTTACAGGTATCTAATAAAGCAGGACGATTATTCGATATTTTTATACCTGGAAGTGAAATCCCAGAATGGTTCTGCCATCGGAGGGATGAATCTTCAATAAAGATACCAGTGCCTCTTAATATTGGACATGATAATCAGTTGATGGGAGTTGCTTTCTGCTGCGTTTTTGTCTTTGCCTCCACCGATGATTATGATCGTTGGAAGAGAATCTCCTGTAAAGCTGTTAACCATGGTAGAAATATTCGAGATTTGGATGATATTTTCTATAGTTTTGATAGAGAAGACAGGTTGCCTTTGGACATGGAGCACCTTTGGCTACGTTATTATTCTCGTGACATGATATTTCCGTTCTTGAGTTCGTCTAGCACAGATTGGGCAAATCAAGAATGCAATGAAATTGAGTTCTCAACCAGAGCCACTCCAGGGCAAGTGAAGAAGTGTGGTGTTCAAATAATGTATGAGAAAGATTTGGAAGTGATGGAAGAACTACAAGAGCAACACAACAGTCCAACAAATTCTGCAGATCTTAACGATATCCATTAAAACGTTGGTGGTGATGAAGGGTCAGCAGGGAACGGTGGTGTCCTTGTAAAACGAAAACGTAAAATCTACGAGGAGGAAGGAGGACCAATTGATGAGAGTGACAGCCTTGAAGAAAGACCACACCCAAAACGTCTGGAAAAAATTTTAAACTTTATGGTGGGGAAGAAACTTTCTGGTAAACTTCTAAATACTAATCATTGGACTTGAATGAATCCTTTCATTTATTTACATGCTAATCAATAAAATAAGAGGATTTCACTATTTTTTATAATTTCTTATAAATCTAATTTGCATTATTTCTATTTGTTTTTTTTTTTAGATTGAAAGATAATAATCATCAACTGAAATAAAATAATAGGGACAAACTCCATAAAAAGGCAAGGAAGATGAGAAAGTGAAATCCTTTGATGTCGCTTGGAGCATAATCATCTTATCTTTGCTTTAAAGAGTGTTTTACTTTGATTTAGGGAAAGAAGATTGCATCCTGTTTTTTGATTTGGTATCTTGAAAAATGAGATCATATGTAATTTTTTTTCCCAAGGATTATATAGAAATTTCATTTCCCAAAAATAAAATAGTCAAGGGAATTATAAATTGTGCTGCCTACTAATAAAGAAAACATGATATAAAGTATAACAAAGGTATAAATTAATAAACACAATAACAAATATTAAAATATTGTTTAAATATAAGCGAACTAGGTCTAGGATTTCTATTCAAGCTTAAACAATTTATTCTTTAAATTTTTTTTACAAAGGATGTTGTAGCTTAGAGATAAAAGGAGTTATAAATGTCGAAATTTAAAATCTAAATTTGCCAGATATCATCTTTTAAAAGTAATTAGTTAATTGAATAAATTAAGTTAAACTTTAAGTTCTTATTCCTATCCTCCTGGTAAGCAGCTTACCAGGATGAACCAAGTTTCACAATCGGCTATTAAAGTCTAGTAAATCTTATTGAAACTTCTTATTGATGGCAATTATTTCACCCATTGAGCAACGTAGAAGTTGGATTAAGATTAGATAGTGACAGAATTCATGAACTGTTCATTTGCCAAGGCCTGCAATGTTTCAGGTAAAAGCAAGTGTCAATGTCCATAATTCCTCCTTTAGCTCCACTATACTTTGTTACCTTCCCATCATGCCTGTTCCCACCCCCACTTAGAATTGCAATTGGCCTTCCCCATCCAAAGTCAATGCTATAATAATCAAACCAAGTTGAACCACCCAAGACCAGAAGATTGTTTATACTCCTTGCTAGGCTTCCTGTCACTAGAACAGGAATTTCCTTTCATAATTTTGAGAAATTCGTCATCTTTTCCTCAGACTGTGAAGCAATAAACTTGTTCATTTGCCATGCTACATTGCCTAGCCCATGTTCTTGTAGCTCCATGATTTTCATGGTTATAAGTCCACCTCGCATCATATTTCGAGTATATTGTTCAGGCAGCTGGTGCAATCTTGATTTTGCACCAACTGCTAGGAAGAAATTAGTCTCTTCTTCCGGATCAAGATTTCTGATGCGCACAACAGCTTGCCAGATATGAGACAAGAGTGCTTGAAGAGAGGAGATTTTGTCTGTTCCATGTTCAGCGTTGGCCTTTGCATTGAGATGTGCTATGTTTTCCCTAGTGAAATGAAAAAGCCTGACTTGCAATGGTGGAGGAATGAATTCATGGATTTGTGTGAGACAAGAGTTCGGAATACCAACAGGGCCCTCAATACCATGTGGAAACCAACGTCAAAGAGATGGGGGCCTGGACAATTCTATGGAACCTTGGAAAATTTCTGCCCAGGAATTGATAAAATGCACAAATGATGTGCCATCAGCCACAACATGATTGTAAGTGCAGCTAATGAAGAGCCCTCTGAAAGCTCAGTCACTTGTACTGCAAGTAAGGGATTGTAAGTAGCCTCATAATTTTTTACTTCATTTAACTGAAAAAATGAGCGAATAAAGGAAGGAACAACCATAGGGCCAATGATATCAGAAATATCTCATTAGTTGCAGCATGAACAAGCAAGACACCAGCATTGTTGCAGTCAATGAAAAACGAAGAGGTTTCATTGTAAACTTCAATGGATGCGAGGCAGCCAACGAGGGGGAAGAAGTAGTTTAATTAGAGTTCGTGAAGGGGTGTTTTTCAATTGGTGGACTAAGGTTTCACCTAACTTTTGATCTTGCTGGAGTTGTGGCCTGTAGTAGAGAAGTCCCTTCGGGGCATAGTCCATGGCAAGGAACATGAGATCCCACGAAGCTAACTCGATTCTTTCAAATTCTGTCTTGGGGTTGGCAGCTTGAACAATGCTAGTGGATATGAATCGAATATCTCCCATGTCTCTCTATATTTTGTTAAGTTTTCCGGTTCTTAGAAATTGAAGCTTCTATTTATAACCAACAATCGCATAATTTATTAGTAAAGTAATAAACTCTTAATTTAAATAATCATAGATAAAATCCTAAACCTCAAATATATATATAAAAAAAGGAGCTTCCTATTTATAATCAAGTTCAACCACAACAACCATTAAAAATGTGCATTTAATTGAAGATAAGTTGTACACAGGTAGCATTTGGATATTTGATTTGATGGTAAAATGCATGTATTTCCAAATAAAGTTATGGTCAATTTCCTTTGCGTCAATAAAAAAATTTTCTATCCAAGAACATGGATGGCCTAATTTTCCTAAAGCAGCCAATTATAAACTTTCAATACTCAAGGCTATGAAGATAAGATGAAGGGAGCCATTAATACGGGTACTTTAAAAAAAGCTCAGTTCAATCTCAATTTTTTTTTTAAATAATACATCTATTAAATCTAAACAAATTGAAATCCATGAATACGGGTGTTTTATTATATATATCCACATTGATTTTTTTTTCCCAATTTCTTTTACTTTAAAATGTTTCTAACTAAGAAAAATTAAGCACAAAAAGGTGAAAGCCATAAGAAAGAAAAAGCATCACGTATAGACATTCATTGTTTTTTATAAAAAAAAAAATCTAATTTTAAAAACAAAAGAAGTGAACAACTTTAAAAAAAAGAAAAAAGGAAGAAAGTTGAGTTTGCATGCAACATCATGAGTTTTTATCAAAAAATTTATGTCATAAATAAAAAAACAAAACTAAAGAAAAAAAAAGGATTGAAAAAAGGAAAAGAAATTAAATTCGGATGTAATGCCAACACATCCCCTAGTATAATTTTCTTTAAAAATTATCAAATTAGAAAAAAAAAGATAAAACATGTATTTTTAATAATAACATCAAATAAACCCATATTAAAAATTCAAAATATTAAAAATTATTTATTAAATATAAAAATTGAACAAAAAAATAAAAATAAAAAAATCAAATAACTTGACATATTGTATACCCTTGATATAAAGTGGGTCTCACAAAAAAATATAAATCTAAAAAATGATTTATCAATTACATAAAAAAAGGGAAAATGTACAAAAAATAAAACATGTGGTCTAGTACCCTTGATGACAAGTGAGTTTTAAAAAAATTAAAACAAAAAATTTTAATTTTTTGAAAAAAAGTTAAAAAAAAGTAGAAAAAAAATTTGGTACAAATGGGTCTCACAAAAAAATCTTTTAAAAAATATATTTTGTGATTTCTTTTTAAAAATTATAAAATATAATAAAATATTAAAAAATTAGAGAAAAATGTGTGGGTCCGACCCAAAAAATTAACCGAAAAAAATGAGTCTCACACATTTAAAAAAAAATAAAAAATAAAAAATGATGGGCCCTAAAAAAATGTAAAAAAATTAATGTCATGTGTCATAACGGTTTTGAGACCGCCAGACGTAAAAGATGAGATGTTTTAAAAATTGAGAAAAATAAAAGAAAGAGTCGCCACCAATCTTTGTTAGGGTGTGATTGGCCACCCAAAAGGTTATCCTTTTAATAAAACTATAAAAACGGATTTAAAGTTTATCAAAAAGATAAATTTTGATCTACGAAAAATCAGATTGGATCCGAGAGTCGGTTACGCGTGAGGAAGGATTAGCACCCCCACAACGCCCATGAATTGGTACCATTTAATTATGCGCTATTTTCGGTGTTGGATAAAAATAGTTTTAATTTGAAATTTAACACTAATTCCCTTCAAAAAATATTTTTGCTAAAATTTTTATTTAAGAATATTGAGAAAATCTTTAAGTTAAAGAATTATCTTGAAATTCTCCAACATCTAGGCAGAATTTGAAATAACTCTTTTCGCTTAAGATTTAACACAACAATCCTTAAAATGAAATAACCCTCTTTATAGAAAATTGTTGGTGACTCTCCAACATCTAGGCAGAGTACCAAAAATTATTTCTTTTGGAATGTTATTTTTATTTTATTTTGTAATGTTTCAAAAAGATTTTTTTTAGTATTATTTTTTTATTAAAAAAATTTTATCAGTAAATTAAAGAGAGAGTAATGCAATCAATTATTGATGATAACATACTAACGTATATCATGCTAATAAATGTCATGTTAAATGAAATGCAATTTAAGAGTTGGATTCTTAAATATAATGAGACCACCCCGACTCTCCAACATCTAGGCAGAGTTTAGGTGCGACTGTTTATATTTAAGATTCCAATTTTATTATACTTTTTATTTATTAATCTTATTATTAATACGAATTAAGAAATCGTGTGAAAAGATTTTACGAAGTAAAATTTCCTAAATACCCCATCATCTAGGCGGTATTCGGGAACAAATTGCTTCAAATAGAATTTTCACACGTGTCCGTAGGATTTTTTTTTTTGGGACTTTGGATTTCAAGGATTTTGGATGTTTAGGGTTTTAGAAACCTAGGATTAAGAAATAGTGCTTAAGGTTTCGTTTTTAAGAAAATACGAACATCTCTAAAAATCTTCAACATCTAAGCGGATTTTTGAAGCAAGTTCGATTTTAATAATTTTTGAAAATTAATTAAAAAATTTTTATGTTTATTTATTATTAACAATAATTCCCCAACATCTAGGCGGAATTATTGTTTTAGAAAAATATTTTTATTCCCTCCAACATCTAGGCAGGGAAAATTATTATTATTATTTTAAAGTATTTTAATATATTTTTAATTATTATTTGTTTTTTATTTTATTATTATTAAAACGATTAAACATTCATTCTAACAAATTTATAAATTTATTATGCATAAATATAAAAATATATTTAAAATAACAAAAATAATAATAAAAAATTAAGAAAAAATTTTTTTTACCTGAACCGGACCGGTCAATGCTGGTCCGGACGGTCTGACTGGTTCAGCGGTTGGATCGGCGGTTCGAGCGATCTGACCGGTTCGACCATCGGATCAACGGTCCGGGTGATCTGACCGATTCAGTCCGGTCCACTGGCGGTTCGTATGAATCGGTTCAAGGCTGGCTGGAACGGGTCGTTGGGTCGGGTTGTGCGGATCTCGGGTCGAGTTCGGGTCAACCCGCGGATCCTTCTTTGGTTAAAATGGCGTCGTTTTGGGTTTTATTGAAACGACGTCGTTTTGGCTATTGATAATTTATATGAAAGTCAAAAATATTTTTTTTTCATCATTTTTTTTATCTTCAGAAAAAAAAATAGCCCCTTTTTTTTTCTTCTCTCTTCTTCTTCAGCTGTACGTTGGCCGACCGTCGGTGCTGCCGCCGCTCACCGGTCTCTGACTGTCATCTCCGGTGGTCAAAAAAACCCCAAAATTCTCCCACAAACTCTTCTTGACACCCTGAGCACAGATCTGACCTCCTTTTCACCAAAAACGGCCTTGATTCGCGTAAATCGGGTTTTAAAGTTTTTGGTTTTTCTTCTCTCTTTTTTTTTCGGTGAAACTGATGATTTCTTGGCTTTTGTAGGTGGCTCGGCGCTGAGGTTCCTCGCCGTGGGGAGGACTATGTTGTTTTTTTTTTTGTTTTGTGTAGATTTGTTTTTGGTTTGGGTGCTTTGGGGGGTTACGTGAAACTGCATTTTTTTAGGCATAAGAATGGGGGTCTGTTTGGGGTTAAATAGGGATTCCAAAGGGAGATTGAAGGGGATTTCAGCCAGCTCCTTCTCTCCCTTGAAGGGGAAATGGCTGGAGATTTTTAAAGGCTTCAATTAGGAGGATCTAGGTGGCTGTAGGGTAATTGGTTGGTGGCTGTAGGGTGGCTGGTCAGGAGGCTGGTTGGGAGGCTGGTCGGGGGCTGGCAACAGCGGCGCCGTACCAACTCTCTGACTTCTGTCTAATTCTCGTTTTGTTTTTTTGTTTGTTTTGTTTTTTTTTGTTTTTTTTATTTTTTTTTATTTTTTGTTTGTTTTGTTAAATATTATTATTATTAAAAAAATAAAACAGTAGACCCGGACAAAATTGGTGTCTACAGCTGCCCCTCTTTGCACATTACTGAGAATCAGTAATAGGGCAAAGACAAAGATAACGATTTTGTCCGAAAATAAATCGTGATATTTTTTTGGTTTTACAGAAAAGGGTTCCTCTTAACAGAGTTTCAATCAATATTTTTGAAAGTTTAAAAGGCTCTTTTTAACAGAGGCTCATCAACTTTAAAAATTTTCATCTAGAAAAAGCTCCTCTCAACAGAGGCTCCACAACTTTAAAAATCTCATCTTGGAAAAGCTCCTCTCAGCAGAGGCTCCACAACTTTAAAATTCTTATCTTGGAAAAGCCCCTCTCAGCAGAGGCTCAACAACTTTAAAATCTCATCTGAAAAAGTTTCTCTCAACAGAGGCTCCACAACTTTAAAATCTCATCTTAGAAAAGCTCCTCTCAGCAGAAGCTCAACAACTTTAAAATCTCATCTAGAAAAGCTCCTCTCAACAGAGGCTCCACAACTTTAAAATTCTCATCTTGGAAAAGCTCCTCCCAGCAGAGACTCAACAACTTTAAAATCTCATCTGGAAAAGCTCCTCTCAACAGAGGCTCCACAACTTTAAAATCTTATCTTGAAAAAGCTCTTTTCAGCAGAGGCTCAACAACTTTAAAATCTCATCTGGAAAAGCTCCTCTCAACAGAGGCTCCACAACTTTAAAATTCTCATCTTGGAAAAGCTCCTCTCAGCAGAGGCTCCACAACTTTAAAATCTCATCTTGGAAAAGCTCCTCTCAACAGAGGCTTCACAACTTTAAAAAAGCTCCTCTCAACAGAGGCTTCACAACTTTAAAAAAGCTCCTCTCAACAGAGGCTTCACAACTTCTTCACAACTTTAAAATCTCATCTTCGAAAAGCTCCTCTCAGCAGAGGCTCAACAACTTTAAAATCTCATCTGAAAAAGCTCCTCTCAACAGAGGCTCCACAACTTTAAAATCTCATCTTGGAAAAGCTCCTCTCAACAGAGTCTCCACAACTTTAAAATTTTCATCTTGTTTTCAAATTTGAGTTCTCATCTTTGAACAATTAAATTTCCTCTTATGAATTCTTTTGTTTGATCATTGTCTTTACCAAAATCTTGTTTTTCATTAAGAAATGGAAAATTTCTATCTTTGTTACAACTTATCATGAATGCATGTACTGAGTGCTCATAATGCAATGCATGTAATGCAATCAAAATCATTCATTGTAGTAAAAAAGTTCTCGAAATCTCTTGCTTTCGACTTCTTTTATCCGAATTCTTATATGACCAATCTGTTCTCAACATCTGACCACAATATTTTGTTTTTTTCAAAAGTCTGCAACATCAATGTCTTGCCATGCTTTTTTCATCCTTTTTCATTTGCCTTTGTCAACTTTAAAAGTAATGCTGAGATCTTTCATGTTTGTTTTTCTTTTTATCATTTTAAGTTCAAGACAAATAAAATGCAATCACATTTCTCTGATGGACAAAAAAAAAATCAGATAAGGATAAAGGAAAGGATAGGCATTATTTTCAAAGGAAGGATAATGTATTTCCTATGGCTGATAACAAGTGTATGTCAAAGTGTTTAAGTTGAAATAAAGGTGTCAAAAGAATGATCACAAGATAATCATGAACAAAATATTCTCAGATTCTTTCTCTAAAACTAAATCAGATGACTTTCTTGATTATTCAGAGTTCATCAAACTACACTTGCCCCTGCATTGTGGGATCTTTTCTTGATGATGCTTTTGCTTCACATCTAAGTCGTCTTTTCAGGTTTTCAACTTAGATAAGTAATCATCTTTTTCTCTCTTTTTTTTAAGCAAAATATTTCTTCACAACATCTGAATTTATTGGGGTAGGTAAATCACTTCCGTCCATTTCTGCTAAAATCAATGCCCCGTCAGAAAAGGCCTTTTTCACCACATACGGGCCTTCCCAATTTGGTGTCCATTTCTTCTGATTATCATGTTGATTTGGAAGGAATCTTTTTAGCACTAAGTCTCCTTCCCTAAAGCAACGGGGATGAGTTTTCTTGTCATGTGATCTCATCATCCTCTTTTGATATAATTGACCATGACAAAGTGCTGACAATCTTTTCTCTTCAATAAGGTTTAACTGCTCATAGCGATTTCAAACCCATTCTGCTTCCTCTAACTTTACCTCCGTCAAGACTCTCAGTGAGGGAATTTTCACTTCGACTGGTAGCACAGCTTCCATTCCATATACCAAAGAGAACGGTGTGGCTCCAGTAGACGTTATGACTGATGTTCTATAAGCATGCAAGGCAAAAGGTAACTTCTCATGCCAATCTTTGTAAGTTTCAATCATTTTTTTCAGGATTCTCTTGATATTTTTATTCGCAGCCTCCACTACCCCATTCATTTTCGGACGATATGGTGCCGAATTATGATAGCGGATCTTGAACTGAGTGCATACTTCATTCATCATTTTATTGTTCAAGTTTTTGGTATTATCAGAAATAATTGTCTCCGGAAGTCCATATCTACATATTATCTCTCTTTTCATGAACTTACATACCACAGATCGAGTCACGCTAGCATATGATGCAGCTTCTACCCATTTGGTGAAGTAATCAATCATTACAAAAATGAATCTATGCCCATTCGAAGCTTTTGGAGTGATGGGACCAATGACATCCATGCCCTACATAGAGAATGGCCATGGAGGAGCTAGAACGTGTAATGTTGATGGCGGAGCATGAATCTTGTTAGCATAAATCTGACATTTATGACATCTCCTAGCATAATCAATACAGTCGCCCTCTATTGTCAACCAATAATAGCCAGCCCTCATAATTTGTCTAGCCATCATATGACCATTTGCATTTGCATGTGCTCCACAAACTCCATCATGCACTTTTTCAATAATCTTTTTTGCTTCAGCTGTATTTACACATCTTAAGAGGACTTGATCTCGACCTTTTTTGTAAATGATATCTCCATCAATGAAGAAACTCATAGCCAATCTTCTGATAGTCGTCTTATAATTTTCTATTGCATGTTCTGGGTATTGCTGGCTTTTAATGTATTGCATGATATCATGATACCATGGCCTTCCATTAATTTCTTTTTCAACACTTGAGCAATATGCTGGTACATCTTTCACATCCAACTTGATGGGTTAGATTTCAGTATTTGCATCTATTTTGATCATTACAGCTAGAGTAGCCAGTGCATCAGCAATTTGGTTTTCCTCTCTAGGTAGATGCTCAAACTGAACTTCTTTAAATTGTTTAACCAACTCAGAGATGTATTTATGGTACCGAATCAACTTAAAGTCTCTTGTTTCCCATTCACCTCGTAACTGATAGATGACTAGAGCTGAATCTCCAAACACGTTTAACACTTTGATCTTCTTTTCAATTGCTGCTTGTAGACCTATAACACAGGCCTCGTATTCAGCCACATTGTTTGTGCAATTAAAATTTAATCTGGCTGTGATTGGGTAATAATGTCCATTAGGAGATATCAAAATTGCCCCAATACCATGACCCAAAGCATTAGCAGCTCCATCAAAATACATCCTCCATGATTTTTTAATAGGTTTATTTTCTTCAATGGCCATCACATCCTCATCGAAAAAATCTAATTTCATTGGCTCATAATCTTCAATTGCACGATCGACGAGGAATTCAGCTATTGCACTCCCTTTAATAGCCTTTTGAGTCACATAAATGATATCATATTCTGAAAGCATAACTTGCCATCGTGCTATTCTTCCTGTCAATGAGGGCTTTTCGAAGATATACTTAATAGGATCCAGCTTTGCTATGAGCTAAGTAGTGTGATAAAGCATGTATTGTCTAAGCCTTCGAGCTGTCCAGGTTAATGCACAACACATCTTCACTAATGGTGAATACTTTGACCTATAATCAGTGAACTTCTTACTCAAGTAGTAAATTGCTCGATCTTTCTTATCAGTTTCATCTCTTTGCCCCAGCACACATCCCATTGAATTTTCATGCACTGTCAAGTACAAAATCAAAGGTTTTCCTGGCATTGGTGGCACCAACACAGGTGGATTTGACAAGTATTCTTTGATTTTATCAAAAGCTTCTTGGCATTCGTCATTCTATTTTCCAGGATCATGTTTTCTGAAAAGCTTGAAAATAGGATCACACTTATAAGTGAGTTGAGAGATGAAGCGAGCAATATAATTTAATCTCCCTAAGAAGCCTCGCACTTTTTTTGAGGTATGATGAGGAGATAAGTTTTGGATGACTTGTATCTTAACTGGATCAACTTCAATTCTTTTTTCACTGACTACAAAGCCCAATAGTTTTTCTGACTTGGCTCCAAATGTACATTTGATAGGATTCAACTTCAACTGAAATCTTTTCAAATTGTCGAACAGCTTTTTAAGATTGACTATATGATCCTCTCCTTCACAAGTTTTTACGATCATATCATCCACATACACTTCTATCTCTTTATGCATCATATTATGAAAAAGAGTCACCATTGCTCTTTGATAAGTGGCACTAGCATTTTTTAACCCAAAAGGCATAACTTTGTAACAGAATGTTCCCCACATGGTCACAAATGTGGTTTTCTCCATATCATCTCGAGCCATCTTGATCTAATTATAGCCTGAGAAACCATCCATAAAAGAAAATGTGGAATGCCTCGCAGTATTATCCACTAGAGTATCGATATGAGGTAAAAGAAAGTTATCCTTGGGGCTTACTCTATTCAAATCTCGATAATCGACACACATTCTCACTTTTCCATCCTTCTTAGGAATTGGCATTATGTTGGCTACCCATTCAGGATATTTTGCCACTTCCAAAAATCCAGCATCGAATTGTTTCTTCACTTCCTCTTTAATTTTCAGCAGCATCTCTGGTTTCATGCGCCTTAGCTTTTGCTGCATCGGCTTACATCCTGGTTTTAAAAGTAACTTGTGCTCTACAATATCAGTGCTGAGTCCTGGCATATCCTGGTAAGTTCACGCGAACACATCTACATATTTTCGGAGCAGCTCTTTTAGCTTCTATCTTTCAGTTGGTAAAAGAGATATACCAACTTTAACCTCTCTTTTATTCTCACCATCTTCTAAATTTACTGATTCAGTAATTTTTTAGTGGGGTTCAATTGGCTTATCTTCATGTTCTATTAATTTTAACAAATTAAGAGGCAATGTGTAGTTATCTGAATCTTCCTCGTTATCAAGTTCATCAACATGAATTAAGTTTTCAAAATCAAATCCGAGATTAATGCCATGATTATCTTCATGTTCATTGTTTGAGACCCTGCAAAAGGGTAATATGAAGAGAATATTGGCACACAAAAATGGAATGGCAAGAAAATGTAGGAAAGAAAATGATGAAAGGTAAAATGAAGATAAAAACAACAGAAAAAATACGGATGCATCTTCTAAGTCTTTTATTAAAATGACAAACATAAACACACCATAAAAGATCTCTTAATACTCGTAGAAAGTAATTAGGGATTTAAAGTTTCACATTACTTTTCCAAAGTTTTAAAAACAACAGGCAGCTCTGTAACTTTCCAATTATCCAGCTCAAAATCTAAAGGACAAGGGTACATGAATAGGTCTTCACTTCGACTCTTTTTTTCTTCATCATCCACCATTTGAATGGCTAGCTCTGAAAATTTTTCCATAAATCCTACACTTGGGGCTTCCGGTAAATCCGGATAAATGTATCCTCCCGAGTGAAAAGAATTATAGAGGTATGGAATGACTATGGGCTCTGACTCTAGCTCATATCCCTTAAGATTAGCTATCCTCTTATTTCTTTTCTCATTCACCATTCTTGTTCTGTCCCCTCTTGTTGGCTTATATCCCAAGCCAAACCTGTCTCTCTTTTCATACATAGTCGATGGCTTCGTGATTCATTGCAGGTTCTTTTCAAGTTCGGCTTCAGGTCTTCATCCCATCTTGGTAAGCTGTTTGACTACCATTTAGTAGTCGTAGATAAGTGTGGCGAACACAATTTAGATCTTTCAGCTATATATGTTGCATTGGCAATCTCGAAGGATCTATAAGAGCATTCTAAAGCTTCATATGTCGATTTCACATAAAGAGTATTTATCGGTTGAGTTACCAATAAATCTTCTTCTCCTGCCATACATGTTAGCTTCCCTTTAACAATGAATTTGACTTTTTGATGTAATGAAGATGGGACAGCACCTGCCATATGGATCTACGGCCTACCCAATAAACAATTGTATGAAGTAGAGATGTCCATAACTTGAAATTTCATATTGAAAATGCATGGGCCAATCTGTAATGGCACTTCTATATCTCTCAGCACTTCTCTTCTAGTTCCATCAAAGGCTCTCACTATCATATGACTAGGTTTCATATAAGATCCATCAACAGGGAGTTTTGCCAGAGTAGTTACAGGCATAACATTGATGGATGAACCATTATCAATCAAAATCTTAGCCATTATATGACTTTTACATTTCACAGTAATGTGAAGAGCCTTGGTACTTCCTCTACCTTCAGGGAGAATCTCTTCATCACTGAAAGAGATATAGTTTGAAATCGTCAGATTGCCAACAAGCTGTTCCACATATTCAACAGAAGTAATGTGAGACATATATGCTTGATTTAACACCTTCTGCAAAGCATTACGGTGTGACTCCAAACTGAGTAATAATGACAATAGCGAAATTTTAGTTGGCATCTTGTTAAGCTGTTCTACCACGCTATACTCACTATGTTTTATTAACTTCAAAAATTCACCTGCTTCACTCTCAGATACTGGCTTATGACGTTCTTTTTCTGGGGTTACGTCAAGACCACTATGACTTTCATTTTCTTATCCTACCTTGGCTTTCTCCTTTTTAGCTTTTTCTAGAGCCTCTGGGGTATAGCACCTGCCACTTCTAGTTATACCTCCTACACCCATTATGTTGGCAGTATCTGGGTTGACTACGACATCATAATCATACTTCCAAGGTACTGCTTTATCATTCTGATATGAAAAAGGGCCAGAAACTTTAATTGTCACTACTGGTCGAGAGACGGGCTTTTCTAGCTTTGATGTTGGCTTTTCATCATAATAGATAGTTACCGGTCTACGCCCAAACTTATTCTTTGAATCAATGGTAGACACTTCAACTTTCACCAACTCTTTTTTCTCTTGGTAAAACTTCATTCGACCTTCATCCATCAATTTTTGCACCTCTTGATGGAATTGGTGACAATTCTTGATAGAATGCCCTATAACACCTCTATGATAATTGCAGCTTTCAGTTGAGTTAATTACTTTAGAGCAATTTTGAGGTTCTATTGGCTTCAACATGTCAGCTTTGACCAGGGCTTCAAACACTTTAGCCATAGGAGTTTTGACCTATTCTATTCTTCTTTTTATATAGCTTGTTTGCCCATCAACCAAAGCATTTATTGATGGTCTAGTATGATTTGATAGAGGGTTTCCATTGACATTTGGAGTTTCTTGTTGGCTGGTATCAAAATTTAATACTCCTTCATTGATTAATCCTTGCACTTTACGCTTCAAAGCAGTACAATGCTCAATGGAATGACCTGGATTCCTATAATGATAATCACAATGTGCATTGGGGTCATACCATTTGGGAAACGGAGGTTTCAAGGGTTTAATGATAATAGGAACAACTAGATGTTTCTCAATAAGTCGAGGATACAAATCTGTGTATGTCATGGGAATGGGATCAAAATGAGGTCTTTCCCGATTGTTATTATTCTGTGAGTTTCTTTGATTGCTATTTGGGTAGGTTGGTCGAGTAAATGGTCGAGCTGAAGGTGCAAGGGTGTAATTGGATGGTTGAAGGCTAAAACTTGATCTGGGTAGTGGTTGTTGGGGTCCCCGGTAATGGTATGGTTGTTGAGAGATTTGGTTTGTGGTAGGGTAGTAATGGGGGTATGGGTTATACGAAACAAAAGGATGGTGTGAAGGATTTGTGTGAGTGACAACATGTGTCTCCTGCTCTTTCTTCCTTAAGGTAGCTGTCTTCTTTTTAGACCCTTCAATTTTACCACTTTTGATAATATTCTCTATCATCTCCCCTGAAATTACCATGTCAGAGAAGTTTTTCGTGGTATTTCCCACCAATCTGTCATAATACGGGGCCTTCAGTGTATTGACGAATAGCACAGTTATCTCTTTTTCAGTCAGTGGCGGTTGGACTTGGGCTGCTGCATCTTTCCATCGATGTGCGTATTCTTTAAAGGTTTTCGTCAATTTTTTCTCCATATTTTGTAATGACAATCTATCAGGGGCTGTATCCAAGACATGCTTATACTAAGCAAGAAAAACTTTGGCCAAGTCTTTCCATGAACGGGTCTTGCTTCGATCTAACTGCATGTACTATTTAGCTGCTGAACCAGTCAAACTATCATGAAAACAATGTATCAATAGTTTGTCATTATGGGTATGACCCATCATCTTTCTACAAAACATGGTGATATGAGCAGATGGACACTTTGTCCCATCATATTTCTCAAAATTTGAGGTCTTAAATTTTGGTGGGATAACCAAGTCAGGCACTAGGCTGAGTTCATTGGCGTCAATAACCCCATAAGTGTCATTACCTTCAACCGCTTTAAGCCTCTCTTCAAGTCGATCATACTTGTCTTAAATTTTTGAATTTATAACAGGTTCTGACATTTCATGAGACTTCTCTTACTCAACAGGGTCGTCAAGATTTGGTACCATGATGGGATCGACTGGGATGAGTCTTGAATTGGCATTCAAGTGGGTTAATTACTGATTTACAGAATGATTGACATAGGGGTATGGCTGCGCACTTGGTGGTTGTATGTGTATACCCCGAGGAACTTGAACCTGAACTTGAGGTAGAGTGAATCCAGGAGGGTATAATGGCTCTTCCTCATCTCCTGTCCTTGATGCACCAGCAACTCCTTTTCTTTTCATTGATCCAATCAATAGTTATCTTAATTCAGCCATTTGTGCCTCAATTTTTTATTGTATTTCCATCACTTTTTCTTGTATCTCATCTTGTACCCTTTCGACCCTTTCAAATCTAGCTGTATTCTCTTCTTCCATGGCTCGAGTCTAGGAACGAGTATTATATCTATGCGAAATTGACGGGTTGTGGTTCCTTGGCTTTGCTATCCTTGAACCTTAGTTTATTAACCATGAATTAGATCGCATGATATAATGTCGTTGATATTATTGTTAGTATGAAAATGTATTCATGAAATGATTGAAATGCAAATTAGGGTATTGTCTTGGATCGATCGAAACAAAAAGAAACTTTTATTAACCATGGGAGTCTTTACACATCATCCGATCATTCTTGCATTAAAGCCATAAAAACATTTGATTTGAGCATATTGCTCCCTAGCTTCATGCAAAAAGTGCAATAACTTTGACTGTGGCCTTGGGTTGGTACAATCTCTCATTCCAGTGCTTCCGCCTTTTCAACCATGTTGCTTGCTTTTCGGATAGCCTTGTAGATTTGAGCGGTCAGGTGTTCGATGTATTACTGCCTCCTTAAACTTTTCGCTCTCCACATCTCTCGAGCATCTACCTCCATATTGCAAGTGTGAGCCCAATAATCTTCTCTATCTTACCATTCAGTCAAAATCTCGTTTATGTGCCTCTGATTACTTGTTAATTGAAGCTCCAAACTCATTAATTCATGCTCTAAGGCTTTTTTCTTACTTTGCAAATCGGAGTTCTTGCTTTGTTCCCTTCTTAGTTCAGCTTTTAGCTTTTCACTTTCTCTTTGATGCCTTGCTACATTTTCAGAGGCTCCTGAAAGTTTTTCTTTCCATTCATGTTGCTCTTTGGTGAGTGTGGAGATTATTTTTTTGTTCTCTCGAGCTCTGTTCTTCCAATATTCCACCATGTCCCGTAGTTCTTCCACGTCCTTCTTGGATCCCTTCAAAGGTCTACTATCTAACCTTAATTTCTTATTTTCTTGATGCAAATCTTACAGATCCTCTTTCAATACTTTTCATTCTTTAGTCAACTTCTGTACTGCATCATTTTTTATCATCAAATCATATCTTAGTTGGTTAACCTGATCCATCATAACCACCTTTTCTTTCTCTAACCTTTTCTTTTCAACCTCAAACTCTCGTTGAGCGATCTCAAGAGTAGACAATACCGGTACTGAAACAGGAGGCGACAATTTTTCTGAAATATCAGCTGGTAGAGGCCTAATTTCGTTAACCCTTTTCATCCTCCACACAAGGTAACCTTCAGCAACATTATCTGCAAGTCTAGCTGGGCTCATTCGGTTGACCTGCTTTCATGCTTTGATGATTTCATGAATCTTTTTCATATAACCGAGTGTTCCATAATCAAACTCGAGTGAACCAAGCCTATGAGTCATAGGGATGAACTGTCGTGAATCATATTGTCTTTGAACCATAAGGGGCACGTAACTCATTGCCCCCCATATTCCTAACAGAGGTACCCAGGACTCGTCTCCATAACTATATAAGATAGCCGTCGGAAGCATCCATGGTGCCCTCAATGTTACATCTTCGTTAGTGAGCTTTAAAAAGAATGCCAACCACTGACCTTTTGTCCAATCTTTTCTCCATTCTTTAGTCATAAACTCCTTGATAGGACTGAAATGCACGGAGAATGGTCGAAATGATGTCTTCTCTTTTCCTAAAAAATGGCTTCTGAGCCAGACAAACAGTAACTGAGCACACCCCATAAATCGTCCTTCACCCTTTTTTCGATAAAAATTAAGTGATATAATAGTTTCTGCCAAAATAGTTGGTGAAGGGTTTATACCTTTATCTAATTGCTCAAAGAAATCAACCACTGATGCTTCTATATGTCCTAAAACCTTAGGGAATATCATCAATCCATAGATGGCCAAAGCAAACACATCCAACCCCTGATCGGTATTAATATACTTTCTTATGTACTCGAGCAGAAAAGCTGATGGAATGATGTCAACCCTATTTTTTTCTTTCTTGTGCTTGTCTATCTCTTCAACCTCCACTTGCATGATCTTGGCTAATTTTTTTCTATATCCGGTGGTCTTATGCTCTTTCCAATAGATCTTGTCTTGATTGGTAGACTCTATCCGGAGTAAAGAAGAATATTCTTCGATCGTGGGAGCCAAATCTTCTTGGTTGAATACAAAGCATCGATAAGATGGATCCCAAAACTGTATTGCAGCTCTCATTAGCTGTTTGTCAACCTTCACAGACATAAGCAGTGTCACATCCCCGTATTTCTTGAAAAAAGATTCTTTTTGTTTTGTTCTCCACTGTTTCCAAATGGCTTCCAGTTCTGATATATTATTCTGACTGAGATCTATATGCACTGACTGTGGTAGCACCGATATGTGACCATCTACTAAGCAATCTCTTTCTTGCCTCTGAGTACCTTCTGAATGGCTCTTAACCTCTAAGTAGCACTTACACACAGATGACATCCTTTAGGTTTTTTGAAAGTTTTTTTTTTTAGATTGGTCCAAAACAATACCCTTTTAAAAAGATGGTACCTATATGATGCATGCAACAAAAATTGAAGACAATAAAACAAATCAATAATGTAAATAAAACAAATAAATAAAACTGAGTAAGCATAATAGAATATACATAGTGTCCTAATTTAGGTAATCTTTTCGCAAAAGGGACAGTATGGCTCTATCCTAAAGTTGGACTTTACGGCTCATTATATGCTGGGTTAAGATTTGCATGTCTAAAGGTTCCCAGACTATTCCTCACATCATCGTCCATTATAGACTAGTAAGGCTCCCCGATCCTCACCCATTACAGGCTACTAACGGAATGGGTTCAATCTGGGTGGAAGTGTTTTGCTAGCAAATACAGAGATTATCACCTCACGAGAGCGTAGCTACTTCATTTCCTCCTAAAAGGGATAGAGATTGGGTTTAGAGCTCATGCATGAATATGTAGAGTGTGTGCAAAATAACGTATTAATTAAAATATCATAAACACAAACTTAAAATAAAATGACAACCAACATATATTTTTGAAAAATCAAAATAAAGGAGATTAAATGAAATGTCAAATAAAACCAATTAAATCCAACGATTCTTAATGGCGCATAATTAAAAGTTTTAGCTTAACTCTCAAAAATGTCCCTAGGGGAGTCGCCAAGCTGTCATAAAGGTTTTGGGACCGCCAGACGTAAAAGACGAGATGTTTTAAAAATCGAGAAAAATAAAAAAAAGAGTCGCCACCAATCTTTGTTAGGGTGTGATTGGCCACCCAAAAGGTTATCCTTTTAATAAAACTATAAAAACGGATTTAAAGTTTATCAAAAAGATAAATTTTGATCTACAAAAATTAGATTGGGTCCGGGAGTCGGTTACGCGTGGGGAAGGATTAGCACCCCCACAACGCCCATGAATTGGTACCATTTAATTACGTGTTATTTTCGGTGTTGGATAAAAATAGTTTTAATTTGAAATTTAACACTAATTCCCTTTAAAAAATATTTTTGCTAAAATTTTTATTTAGGAATATTGAGAAAATCTTTAAGTTAAAGAATTATCTTGAAATTCTCCAACATCTAGGCAGAATTTGAAATAACTCTTTTCACTTAAGATTTAACACAACAATCCTTAAAATGAAATAACCCTCTTTATAGAAAATTGTTGGTGACTCTCCAACATCTAGGCAGAGTACCAAGAATTATTTCTTTTGGAATGTTATTTTTATTTTATTTTGTAATGTTTCAAAAAGATTTTTTTTAG
This sequence comes from Durio zibethinus, assembly GCF_002303985.1. Next base: position 13,487,396 of record NW_019168270.1, read on the forward strand.
TATTATTTTTTTATTAAAAAAATATTTTATCAATGAATTAAAGAGAGAGTAATGCAATCAATTATTGATGATAACATGCTAACGTATATCATGCTAATAAATGTCATGTTAAATGAAATGCAATTTAAGAGTTGGATTCTTAAATATAATGAGACCACCCCGACTCTCCAACATCTAGGCAGAGTTTAGGTGCGACTGTTTATATTTAAGATTTCAATTTTATTATACTTTTTATTTATTAATCTTATTATTAATACGAATTAAGAAATCATGTGAAAAGACTTCACGAAGTAAAATTTCCTAAATACCCCATCATCTAGGCGGCATTCAGGAACAAATTGCTTCAAATAAATTTTCACACGTGTCCTTAGGATTTTTTTTTTGGGACTTTGGATTTCAAGGATTTTGGATTTTTAGGGGTTTTAGAAACCTAGGATTAAGAAATAGTGCTTAAGGTTTCGTTTTTAAGAAAATACGAACATCTCTAAAAATCTCCAACATCTAGGCGGATTTTTGAAGCAAGTTCGATTTTAATAATTTTTGAAAATTAATTAAAAATTTTATGTTTATTTATTATTAACAATAATTCCCCAACATCTAGGCGGAATTATTGTTTTAGAAAAAATATTTTTATTCCTTCCAACATCTAGGCAGGGGAAAATTATTATTATTTTTTAAGTATTTTTAATATATTTTAATTATTATTTGTTTTTATTTTATTATTATTAAAACGATTAAACATTCATTTAACAAATTTATAAATTTATTATGCATAAATATAAAATATATTTAAAATAACAAAAATAATAATAAAAATTAAAAAAAAAATTTTTACCTGAACCGGACCGATCAACGCTGGTCCGGACGGTCTGACCGGTTCAGCGGTTGGATCGGCGGTTCGGGCGATCTGACCGGTTCGACGTCGGATCAACGGTCCGGACGATCTAACTGGTTCAGTCCGTCCACTAGCGGTTCGTATGAACCGATTCAAGGCTGGCTGGAACGGGTCGTTAGGTCGGGTTGTGCGGATCTCGAGTCGGGTTCGGGTCAACGCGCGGATCCTTCTTTGGTTAAAACAGCGTCGTTTTGGGTTTTATTGAAACGACGTCGTTTTGGCTATTGATAATTTATATAAAAATCAAAATATTTTTTTCATCATTTTTTCGATCTTCAGAAAAAAAAATAACCCCTTTTTTTTTCTTCTCTCTTCTTCTTCAGCCGCACGCTGGCCGGCCTCGGTGCTGCCACCACTCGCCGTCGCCGGCCGTCATCTCCGGTGGTCGAAAAAACCCCAAAATTCTCCCACGAACTCTTCTCGACCCCCTGAGCACAGATCTGACCTCCTTTTCACCAAAAACGGCCTTGATTCGCGTAGATCGAGTTTTGAAGTTTTTGGTTTTTCTTTTCTCTTTTTTTCGGTGAAACTGATGATTTCTTGGCTTTTGCAGGTGGCTCGGCGTTGAGGTTCCTCGCCGTGGGGAGGATTGTGTTGTTTTTTTTTTTGTTTTGTGTAGATCTGTTTTCGGTTTGGGTGCTTTGGGGGGTTGCGTGAAACTGAGTTTTTTTACGTGTAAGAATGGGGGGTCTGTCTGGGGTTAAATGGGGATTCCAAAGGGAGACTGAAGGGGATTTCAGCTAGCTCCTTCTCTCCCTTGAAAGGGAAATTGCTGGAGATTTTTAAAGGCTTCAATTAGGAGGATCTAGGTGGCTGTAGGGTAATTGGTTGGTGGCTGTAGGGTGGTTGGTCAGGGGCTGGCGACAGCGGCACCGTACCAACTCTCTGACTTCTGTCTAATTCTCGTTTTTTTTTGTTTTTTTTGGTTTTTCTTGTTTTTTTTTGGTTTTTGTTTATTTTGTTAAATATTATTATTATTAAAAAAATAAAACAGTAGACTCGGACAAAATCGGTGTCTACATCATGGATCTCACCTTAGAAAAAAGTGAGTCTCGCACCTTTTGAATAAATAAACAAAAGGTAATGGACTCTATTAATAAAAAACAAAAAAAATAAAAATTAAGAGATTATAACATGGTAAATTAAATGGATGACACAAGGCAGCCTCTTGTTGAGATTTGCATACCAATATATACGATTCTCCTTTCACAACTTTATTGTTCAAAATGGGACTTGATGGATACCACAAAACAGAAAACAACTTGTCTTTCCTCGTATATAGCTCACCTTTTTAATATATTGTTATTGAAATCTGCATATCAATATATTGGTCCTTTTTTTCAGCCCCACCAAACATATGTAATCATCCAATCACGCTTTTTCCTTGCCTCAATTCAAATTGCAATTGACCTTAAATTTCCATCCAAAGTCAATACTATCATTTTTTTTTTTTTGGATACGATACTATCATTGAGTGCTTTCGTTAATAGTTTTGTTATGCGTGACCAATTATTAGACCCTTAATTAAACAAGGTAGGTTTTGGATTAATTTGATTTAGATTGTCAACAGCATTCATGAACTGTTCATCATTTGCCAAGGCCTGCAATGATTCAATGTCCACATATTCCATATAATACTGTAATCGTCCAATCATATATACTTTGTTCAATTTACGATAATACATTAATAAAGTGACCTATACAAAATTCTACATTTTAAAAATAATGATACATTATAAAGGAAGGCAGCAAAGGGCAAAAAGAAGAAAACTCTTACATTTACACAGCTTATGATGACTAGCAGCTCAGTAATTCAGCGTCAATTTGGAGATGTCCTGTCCAGCTTCTGTTTTTGTCTTCTTCCTCATGCATAGATGGCCAGCTGTTCTTTCCTCCTTTTATGCTAAAATGTATTTGCTGCTTGGGTGTCTTTTAGTGGCCAATGGCCTTGCAAGATAGAGCCATGTCAGCTGCCAAAATAGCAGCAACCAGCAGCGTCAATTTCAGGAGAGGACCAGTCACGTTACTGGCAACAGCTGGGTCTTCATGGAAAGCTTTCTTAGGTGGCTCCAATCATCCAATAACCTTCCTTCCGTGTGCTATATCAAGTCCAGTTCTTCAACAATGGAGAAGGTCTCTTGTGCAACCTGTGACAGCTTGTGGAACGGCAGCAGCTCACAACTTCATTCAAGAGCTTTCGGCTTCAATGTTTAGCACCTTGTGGTGCTTTGACAGCTAGCTTCTTTGTCTCTCTCTCACTTACAACACAGCTGGCAGCTCCTCTTCATGACAAAAATGTGCAGCTCCTTTGGATCTTCTAAGTCAGCCAATAATGGTGCCA
>NW_019168270.1:13491631-13532664 GCF_002303985.1 Durio zibethinus
TTCAAGGGTTTTAATGATAATAGGAACAACTAGATGTTTCTCAATAAGTCGAGGATACAATCTGTGTATGTCATGGGAATGGGATCAAAATGAGGTCTTTCCCGATTGTTATTATTCTGTGAGTTTCTTTGATTGCTATTTGGGTAGGTTGGTCGAGTAAATGGTCGAGCTGAAGGTGCAAGGGTGTAATTGGATGGTTGAAGGCTAAAACTTGATCTGGGTAGTGGTTGTTGGGTGCCCGGTAATGGTATGGTTTTTGAGAGATTTGGTTTGTTGGTAGTAGTAGTAATGGGGTATGGGTTATACGAAACAAAAAGATGGTGTGGGGCATTTGTGTGAGTGACAACATGTGTCTCCTGCTCTTTCTTCCTTAAGGTAGCTGTCTTCTTTTTAGACCCTTCAATTTTACCATTTTGATAACATTCTCTATCATCTCCCTGAAATTTACCATGTCAGAGAAGTTTTTTCGTGGTATTTCCCACCAATCTGTCATAATACGGGGCCTTCAGTGTATTGACGAATAGCACAGTTATCTCTTTTTCAGTCAGTGGCGGTTGGACTTGGGCTGCTGCATCTTTCCATCGATGTGCGTATTCTTTAAAGGTTTTCGTCAATTTTTTCTCCATATTTTGTAATGACAATCTATCAGGGGCTGTATCCAAGACATGCTTATACTAAGCAAGAAAAACTTTGGCCAAGTCTTTCCATGAACGGGTCTTGCTTCGATCTAACTGTATGTACTATTTAGCTGCTGAACCAGTCAAACTATCATGAAAACAATGTATCAATAGTTTGTCATTATGGGTATGACCCATCATCTTTCTACAAAACATGGTGATATGAGCAGATGGACACTTTGTCCCATCATATTTCTCAAAATTTGAGGTCTTAAATTTTGGTGGGATAACCAAGTCAGGCACTAGGCTGAGTTCATTGGCGTCAATAACCCCATAAGTGTCATTACCTTCAACCGCTTTAAGCCTCTCTTCAAGTCGATCATACTTGTCTTAAATTTTGAATTTATAACAGGTTCTGACATTTCATGAGACTTCTCTTACTCAACAGGGTCGTCAAGATTGGTACCATGATGGGATCGACTGGGATGAGTCTTGAATTGGCATTCAAGTGGGTTAATTACTGATTTACAGAATGATTGACATAGGGGTATGGCTGCGCACTTGGTGGTTGTATGTGTATACCCCGAGGAACTTGAACCTGAACTTGAGGTAGAGTGAATCCAGGAGGGTATAATGGCTCTTCCTCATCTCCTGTCCTTGATGCACCAGCAACTCCTTTTCTTTTCATTGATCCAATCAATAGTTATCTTAATTCAGCCATTTGTGCCTCAATTTTTTATTGTATTTCCATCACTTTTTCTTGTATCTCATCTTGTACCCTTTCGACCCTTTCAAATCTAGCTGTATTCTCTTCTTCCATGGCTCGAGTCTAGGAACGAGTATTATATCTATGCGAAATTGACGGGTTGTGGTTCCTTGGCTTTGCTATCCTTGAACCTTAGTTTATTAACCATGAATTAGATCGCATGATATAATGTCGTTGATATTATTGTTAGTATGAAAATGTATTCATGAAATGATTGAAATGCAAATTAGGGTATTGTCTTGGATCGATCGAAACAAAAAGAAACTTTTATTAACCATGGGAGTCTTTACACATCATCCGATCATTCTTGCATTAAAGCCATAAAAACATTTGATTTGAGCATATTGCTCCCTAGCTTCATGCAAAAAGTGCAATAACTTTGACTGTGGCCTTGGGTTGGTACAATCTCTCATTCCAGTGCTTCCGCCTTTTCAACCATGTTGCTTGCTTTTCGGATAGCCTTGTAGATTTGAGCGGTCAGGTGTTCGATGTATTACTGCCTCCTTAAACTTTTCGCTCTCCACATCTCTCGAGCATCTACCTCCATATTGCAAGTGTGAGCCCAATAATCTTCTCTATCTTACCATTCAGTCAAAATCTCGTTTATGTGCCTCTGATTACTTGTTAATTGAAGCTCCAAACTCATTAATTCATGCTCTAAGGCTTTTTTCTTACTTTGCAAATCGGAGTTCTTGCTTTGTTCCCTTCTTAGTTCAGCTTTTAGCTTTTCACTTTCTCTTTGATGCCTTGCTACATTTTCAGAGGCTCCTGAAAGTTTTTCTTTCCATTCATGTTGCTCTTTGGTGAGTGTGGAGATTATTTTTTTGTTCTCTCGAGCTCTGTTCTTCCAATATTCCACCATGTCCCGTAGTTCTTCCACGTCCTTCTTGGATCCCTTCAAAGGTCTACTATCTAACCTTAATTTCTTATTTTCTTGATGCAAATCTTACAGATCCTCTTTCAATACTTTTCATTCTTTAGTCAACTTCTGTACTGCATCATTTTTTATCATCAAATCATATCTTAGTTGGTTAACCTGATCCATCATAACCACCTTTTCTTTCTCTAACCTTTTCTTTTCAACCTCAAACTCTCGTTGAGCGATCTCAAGAGTAGACAATACCGGTACTGAAACAGGAGGCGACAATTTTTCTGAAATATCAGCTGGTAGAGGCCTAATTTCGTTAACCCTTTTCATCCTCCACACAAGGTAACCTTCAGCAACATTATCTGCAAGTCTAGCTGGGCTCATTCGGTTGACCTGCTTTCATGCTTTGATGATTTCATGAATCTTTTTCATATAACCGAGTGTTCCATAATCAAACTCGAGTGAACCAAGCCTATGAGTCATAGGGATGAACTGTCGTGAATCATATTGTCTTTGAACCATAAGGGGCACGTAACTCATTGCCCCCCATATTCCTAACAGAGGTACCCAGGACTCGTCTCCATAACTATATAAGATAGCCGTCGGAAGCATCCATGGTGCCCTCAATGTTACATCTTCGTTAGTGAGCTTTAAAAAGAATGCCAACCACTGACCTTTTGTCCAATCTTTTCTCCATTCTTTAGTCATAAACTCCTTGATAGGACTGAAATGCACGGAGAATGGTCGAAATGATGTCTTCTCTTTTCCTAAAAAATGGCTTCTGAGCCAGACAAACAGTAACTGAGCACACCCCATAAATCGTCCTTCACCCTTTTTTCGATAAAAATTAAGTGATATAATAGTTTCTGCCAAAATAGTTGGTGAAGGGTTTATACCTTTATCTAATTGCTCAAAGAAATCAACCACTGATGCTTCTATATGTCCTAAAACCTTAGGGAATATCATCAATCCATAGATGGCCAAAGCAAACACATCCAACCCCTGATCGGTATTAATATACTTTCTTATGTACTCGAGCAGAAAAGCTGATGGAATGATGTCAACCCTATTTTTTTCTTTCTTGTGCTTGTCTATCTCTTCAACCTCCACTTGCATGATCTTGGCTAATTTTTTTCTATATCCGGTGGTCTTATGCTCTTTCCAATAGATCTTGTCTTGATTGGTAGACTCTATCCGGAGTAAAGAAGAATATTCTTCGATCGTGGGAGCCAAATCTTCTTGGTTGAATACAAAGCATCGATAAGATGGATCCCAAAACTGTATTGCGGCTCTCATTAGCTGTTTGTCAACCTTCACAAACATAAGTAGTGTCACATCCCCGTATTTCTTGAAAAAAGATTCTTTTTGTTTTGTTCTCCACTGTTTCCAAATGGCTTCCAGTTCTGATATATTATTCTGACTGAGATCTATATGCACTGACTGTGGTAGCACCGATATGTGACCATCTACTAAGCAATCTCTTTCTTGCCTCTGAGTACCTTCTGAATGGCTCTTAACCTCTAAGTAGCACTTACACACAGATGACATCCTTTAGGTTTTTTGAAAGTTTTTTTTTTTAGATTGGTCCAAAACAATACCCTTTTAAAAAGATGGTACCTATATGATGCATGCAACAAAAATTGAAGACAATAAAACAAATCAATAATGTAAATAAAACAAATAAATAAAACTGAGTAAGCATAATAGAATATACATAGTGTCCTAATTTAGGTAATCTTTTCGCAAAAGGGACAGTATGGCTCTATCCTAAAGTTGGACTTTACGGCTCATTATATGCTGGGTTAAGATTTGCATGTCTAAAGGTTCCCAGACTATTCCTCACATCATCGTCCATTATAGACTAGTAAGGCTCCCCGATCCTCACCCATTACAGGCTACTAACGGAATGGGTTCAATCTGGGTGGAAGTGTTTTGCTAGCAAATACAGAGATTATCACCTCACGAGAGCGTAGCTACTTCATTTCCTCCTAAAAGGGATAGAGATTGGGTTTAGAGCTCATGCATGAATATGTAGAGTGTGTGCAAAATAACGTATTAATTAAAATATCATAAACACAAACTTAAAATAAAATGACAACCAACATATATTTTTGAAAAATCAAAATAAAGGAGATTAAATGAAATGTCAAATAAAACCAATTAAATCCAACGATTCTTAATGGCGCATAATTAAAAGTTTTAGCTTAACTCTCAAAAATGTCCCTAGGGGAGTCGCCAAGCTGTCATAAAGGTTTTGGGACCGCCAGACGTAAAAGACGAGATGTTTTAAAAATCGAGAAAAATAAAAAAAAGAGTCGCCACCAATCTTTGTTAGGGTGTGATTGGCCACCCAAAAGGTTATCCTTTTAATAAAACTATAAAAACGGATTTAAAGTTTATCAAAAAGATAAATTTTGATCTACAAAAAATTAGATTGGGTCCGGGAGTCGGTTACGCGTGGGGAAGGATTAGCACCCCCACAACGCCCATGAATTGGTACCATTTAATTACGTGTTATTTTCGGTGTTGGATAAAAATAGTTTTAATTTGAAATTTAACACTAATTCCCTTTAAAAAATATTTTTGCTAAAATTTTTATTTAGGAATATTGAGAAAATCTTTAAGTTAAAGAATTATCTTGAAATTCTCCAACATCTAGGCAGAATTTGAAATAACTCTTTTCACTTAAGATTTAACACAACAATCCTTAAAATGAAATAACCCTCTTTATAGAAAATTGTTGGTGACTCTCCAACATCTAGGCAGAGTACCAAGAATTATTTCTTTTGGAATGTTATTTTTATTTTATTTTGTAATGTTTCAAAAAGATTTTTTTTAGTATTATTTTTTATTAAAAAATATTTTATCAATAAATTAAAGAGAGAGTAATGCAATCAATTATTGATGATAACATGCTAACGTATATCATGCTAATAAATGTCATGTTAAATGAAATGCAATTTAAGAGTTGGATTCTTAAATATAATGAGACCACCCCGACTCTCCAACATCTAGGCAGAGTTTAGGTGCGACTGTTTATATTTAATATCCTAATTTTATTATACTTTTTATTTATTAATCTTATTATTAATACGAATTAAGAAATCATGTGAAAAGACTTCACGAAGTAAAATTTCCTAAATACCCCATCATCTAGGCGGCATTCAGGAACAAATTGCTTCAAATAGAATTTTCACACGTGTCCTTAGGATTTTTTTTTTGGGACTTTGGATTTTAAGGATTTTGGATTTTTAGGGGTTTTAGAAACCTAGGATTAAGAAATAGTGCTTAAGGTTTCGTTTTTAAGAAAATACGAACATCTCTAAAAATCTCCAACATCTAGGCGGATTTTTGAAGCAAGTTCGATTTTAATAATTTTTGAAAATTAATTAAAAAATTTTTATGTTTATTTATTATTAACAATAATTCCCCAACATCTAGGCGGAATTATTGTTTTAGAAAAATATTTTTATTCCTTCCAACATCTAGGCAGGGAAAATTATTATTATTTTTTAAAGTATTTTAATATATTTTTAATTATTATTTGTTTTTTATTTTATTATTATTAAAACGATTAAACATTCATTTTAACAAATTTATAAATTTATTATGCATAAATATAAAAATATATTTAAAATAACAAAAATAATAATAAAAAATTAAAAAAAAAATTTTTACCTGAACCGGACCGGTCAACGCTGGTCCGGACGGTCTGACCGGTTCAGCGGTTGGATCGGCGGTTCGGGCGATCTGACCGGTTCGACGGTCGGATCAACGGTCCGGACGATCTGACTGGTTCAGTCCGTCCACTAGCGGTTCGTATGAACCGATTCAAGGCTGGCTGGAACGGGTCGTTAGGTCGGGTTGTGCGGATCTCGAGTCGGGTTCGGGTCAACGCGCGGATCCTTCTTTGGTTAAAACAGCGTCGTTTTGGGTTTTATTGAAACGACGTCGTTTTGGCTATTGATAATTTATATAAAAATCAAAAATATTTTTTTTTCATCATTTTTTCGATCTTCAGAAAAAAAAATAACCCCTTTTTTTTTCTTCTCTCTTCTTCTTCAGCCGCACGCTGGCCGGCCTCGGTGCTGCCACCACTCGCCGGTCGCCGGCCGTCATCTCCGGTGGTCGAAAAAACCCCAAAATTCTCCCACGAACTCTTCTCGACCCCCTGAGCACAGATCTGACCTCCTTTTCACCAAAAACGGCCTTGATTCGCGTAGATCGAGTTTTGAAGTTTTTGGTTTTTCTTTTCTCTTTTTTTTCGGTGAAACTGATGATTTCTTGGCTTTTGCAGGTGGCTCGGCGTTGAGGTTCCTCGCCGTGGGGAGGATTGTGTTGTTTTTTTTTTTTGTTTTGTGTAGATCTGTTTTCGGTTTGGGTGCTTTGGGGGGTTGCGTGAAACTGAGTTTTTTTACGTGTAAGAATGGGGGTCTGTCTGGGGTTAAATGGGGATTCCAAAGGGAGACTGAAGGGGATTTCAGCTAGCTCCTTCTCTCCCTTGAAAGGGAAATTGCTGGAGATTTTTAAAGGCTTCAATTAGGAGGATCTAGGTGGCTGTAGGGTAATTGGTTGGTGGCTGTAGGGTGGTTGGTCAGGGGCTGGCGACAGCGGCACCGTACCAACTCTCTGACTTCTGTCTAATTCTCGTTTTTTTTTGTTTTTTTTGTTTTTTCTTGTTTTTTTTGTTTTTTGTTTATATTTTGTTAAATATTATTATTATTAAAAAAATAAAACAGTAGACTCGGACAAAATCGGTGTCTACATCATGGATCTCACCTTAGAAAAAAGTGAGTCTCGCACCTTTTGAATAAATAAACAAAAGGTAATGGACTCTATTAATAAAAAACAAAAAAAAATAAAAATTAAGAGATTATAACATGGTAAATTAAATGGATGACACAAGGCAGCCTCTTGTTGAGATTTGCATACCAATATATACGATTCTCCTTTCACAACTTTATTGTTCAAAATGGGACTTGATGGATACCACAAAACAGAAAACAACTTGTCTTTCCTCGTATATAGCTCACCTTTTTAATATATTGTTATTGAAATCTGCATATCAATATATTGGTCCTTTTTTCAGCCCCACCAAACATATGTAATCATCCAATCACGCTTTTTCCTTGCCTCAATTCAAATTGCAATTGACCTTAATTTCCATCCAAAGTCAATACTATCATTTTTTTTTTTTTGGATACGATACTATCATTGAGTGCTTTCGTTAATAGTTTTGTTATGCGTGACCAATTATTAGACCCATTAATTAAACAAGGTAGGTTTTGGATTAATTTGATTTAGATTGTCACAGCATTCATGAACTGTTCATCATTTGCCAAGGCCTGCAATGATTCAATGTCCACATATTCCATATAATACTGTAATCGTCCAATCATATATACTTTGTTCAATTTTACGATAATACATTAATAAAGTGACCTATACAAAATTCTACATTTTAAAAATAATGATACATTATAAAGGAAGGCAGCAAAGGGCAAAAAGAAGAAAACTCTTACATTTACACAGCTTATGATGACTAGCAGCTCAGTAATTCAGCGTCAATTTGGAGATGTCCTGTCCAGCTTCTGTTTTTGTCTTCTTCCTCATGCATAGATGGCCAGCTGTTCTTTCCTCCTTTTATGCTAAAATGTATTTGCTGCTTGGGTGTCTTTTAGTGGCCAATGGCCTTGCAAGATAGAGCCATGTCAGCTGCCAAAATAGCAGCAACCAGCAGCGTCAATTTCAGGAGAGGACCAGTCACGTTACTGGCAACAGCTGGGTCTTCATGGAAAGCTTTCTTAGGTGGCTCCAATCATCCAATAACCTTCCTTCCGTGTGCTATATCAAGTCCAGTTCTTCAACAATGGAGAAGGTCTCTTGTGCAACCTGTGACAGCTTGTGGAACGGCAGCAGCTCACAACTTCATTCAAGAGCTTTCGGCTTCAATGTTTAGCACCTTGTGGTGCTTTGACAGCTAGCTTCTTTGTCTCTCTCTCACTTACAACACAGCTGGCAGCTCCTCTTCATGACAAAAATGTGCAGCTCCTTTGGATCTTCTAAGTCAGCCAATAATGGTGCCATTTAGAGCCAACTCAGCAGCCATAAATGCTCTCAGTTTGGAGAATATTCGGGTATAAGCAGTGGAGGTCACAGCTGGTTCTTCAAGCAGAATTTGAGACGCTTGTGTGGAGGATTTTTAAGTCCCCAAAGTTAACCAATGACTAGCCATTCTTTTGTCCAGTAAAAAGCCACGTCATCTTCATTCACCAGTCAATTTGTGGATAGTTCGGGTTGTACACAGCCTCACATTGGAACAGCCAGTTTGTTCCTTTTCTTTCTTCCCTAAATGTGTGACATGCAGCAGCTTGCTTGCCAGCTGTCCCTTTCTCTTTCATGCAGGAATCATGCAGTCTCATTTTGTGACAAATAAGTGGCTGAGTTGGCAGGTACATTGTGTGCAAAATTGAAGAGGCTGATCCATAATTTTGGAGTAAATCGGGTAGTACATTGGCAGCAGCTAACACTTCTTCTTTCAGCTCACTCAAGGATCCATTTCAGCGCTCTCCACGCGAGTCAGCACCTGGTGTCTCTCGGCTTGGCAACTAAATCTCCCCTATGGCTCAACAAAAGGATGTTCAACAGCTCAAGTTGACAACGGACAGCAACTCCTCAAGGCGTGGCCATTGCTTGCATGTTTCTTGCCCCCGTAGCTGGTCTTTAATCTTCCAATTTCACCTACAAAATAGATAATAAAAACAAATTACGTGGAAATTTGAATTAAATTGCTAGATTCAAGCAAAGATTAATCAAGTAATAAAATTAATCAAATAAGTCCTATGATAATTTTATAAAAAATAGAATTATCATGCCTACAAGAAAGTAGGAATAAAAACTCAAAGTTTAACTCGGTTCATTCAATTAATTGATTATTTTAAGAGATGATATCCAACAAATCTGAATTTTAAATTTCAACATTTATAACTCTTTTTATCTTTAAGCTACAATCTTCTTTGCAAAAAAATTAAAGAATAAATTGTTCAAGCTTGAATAGAAATCCTAGACCTGATTGGTTTATATTTAAATGATATTTTAATATTTGTTATTGTGTTTATTAATTTATACCTTAGTTCTACTTTATCTCATGTTTTCTTTATTAGCAGGCGGCACAATTTTTAATTCCTTTGCCTGCTTGATTTTTGGGAAATAAAATTTTTATATAATCCTTGGGAAAAAAAATTACATATGATCTTGTTTCGGAATATACCAAATTAAAAAACAAGATTCAAATCTCCTTTTTCCAAATTAAAAAAAAAAAATAGCATTTTACTTTGTTGAAATACTATTTAAGGCAAAGACAAGATGACTATGCTCTAAACGACATCAAAAGATTTAACCTTCTCACCTTCCTCACCTTTTTATGGAGTTTGTGCTATCTATTTTATTTCACCTAATAATTATTATCCTTCAATTTGAAGAAAAAATACAGATATAATGCAAATTAGATTTATAAAAAAATTACAGAAAATAAGGCAGTCCTCTTATTTTATTGAATAACATGCAAATAAATGAAAGGATTCATTCAAGTCTAGTGATTACTATTTGGAAGTTTACTTTAATGTTTCTTCCCCATTATAAGGTTTAAAAATTTTTCCAAGCGTTTGGGGTGTGGTCTTTCTGCTGGGCCGTCACTCTCATCAATTGGTCCTGTTGCCTCGTATATGTTACGTTTTCGTTTTACAAGGACACCACCATTCCCTGTTGACCCTTCATCACCACTCATGTCTTGATGGATATCGTCGTGATCTGCACAATTTGGTGGACTGCTGTGTTGCTCTTGTATTTCTTCCATCTCTTCCAAATCTTTCTCATACACTAATCGAACCCCACACTTCACTTTGAAATTTGGAGTGGATCTGATTGAGAACTCAATTTCATTGCATTCTTGATTTGCCCAATCTGTGTTTGATGAATTCTCAGTTTCGCCACATTTGTCCTCTAAGTAAAATGGAAATATCACGCCACGAGAATAATAACGCAGCCAAAGGTGATCCTTCATGGTCAGAGGCCGCCAATATTCTGGTCCCAAAACAAAGCCAATATGTCCAAATTCTGGAATACCTCTACAACGGATAGAAATGCTATAGCAGCTGCCCTTCTCCTTCCAAAAAGCATCATCATTAGCGGAGGCACAGACAAAAAAGCAGCAGAAAGCAACTCCCTTCCACTGACTATCATTCCGAATATTAGGAGGCAGTGCTATCTTTATTGAAGATTCATCCCCCTGATGGCGGAACCATTCTAGGATTTCACTTCCAGGTATAATAATGTCGAATAATTGTCTTGCATTTGCAAATACCTCCAAAAAAAAAATCCCGTTGTTTGGCAACTAATACAATAAATTCTAGAGAGTAAGATTCAGAGAGAGAGATCGCTACCAACCTTAAGGTGTTTTTTTAGCATTTTTAACGTATTGTTTTTCTCAGCCAATTTGTAGCAGTTAAAAGCGGTTATATATCTGCAATCTTCTGAATTGCATACTTTTGTTGGATCTGCAAGTACTTCCAGAGAGGAACAACCATCTACCCACACTCCTTTTATACTTTTTAGAAGCTCAGGCAGAGCTTTAAGCTCCCTGCAATCTGACAACCTAAGAAAATGAAGCTTGGAAAGTCGACCGAGAGTTGCAGGTAGGTGGACGAAATTGTTACTACTAAGATCAAGTATTTTCAAAGAAGATAAGCAGCAAATATCACTAGGAATAGCTCCTTCCCAAAGATTGCAGTCACTTAGATTCAACTTTGTTAAAGAGCTCAAACCTGACAAAGGAGGTAACATCAGAGCCATGGAATTCGAACTTCCTCTTTGCAATACATTGAAGAGAGAAGGCAAATTCAGTCGCAATTTTGATGGCGGTCCCTTGCATCCATTGAAAGACAGAACTTTCAGACTTCTAAATTGAAAAATGAAGGATGGAGGTTTTCCTATGGCAGTTTTACTTAAATCAAGCTCCTCCAAAAATTCTACATGCTGCAAATTCTCTGGTAAAGTTTCAACTTTAGAACAGCCAGCGAGATTAAGAGTTTTAAGACATGTCAACCCATTTATGCTGCTTGGGAGACTCACAAGGTTATTGCAATCTTTCAGATTTAACGAAACAAGATTGCTGAGATGTCCAATTGAAGAGGGAAGTTCTACTATTCTGGAACAACCTTCCAAAATCAGACTTTGGAGATATGGAGCCCTTGTGAAGTCTGGCGTCTTGATCAGGTTTTTGGAACCTTTGAGGTTGACTAATTTCAATTTAGGTAAAGGCTGTTGACAACAACAATAAAATTAGAGAAAAAAAAAAGAAAGAAAACATAGGAAAACTCTTTTTCTTTTTTTTTTTTTTTGGTTATTTTCATATCTTATTAAGATTTTTTTTTTTTATAATTAGTCTCAAAATAAACTAAAAGGCAAACTTAGAATGAAGTAATTCTTACTCTGTTTCCCTTCCATAGTTGTTCAATGTGGCTATAAGGTAGGAGAAGTGCAACAAGGTTGTCTGGTTGGAAGCTTGATGGCAATGATCTAAAAGGATATCCACTCCAATCTAAAAGCCGTAACTCATTTGAAAGATTTTTGAGATCTTGAGTAATTGGGAGATAAAAGACTTTGAGCAATCTTAATTTTTTCATATTCAAGAAGGCATCAGCATTCAAAGTGAACGTCTTGTTCTGTTCCCTGACAACCAAGGGCAAAACAAAAATGAGCTTCAAAATATCGAAGCTTTCAACACCTACAAAAGGCAAGAATCAACATTCATTCGTATCTATCATTGTTTTCTTCTTTTTGAAACACAACATTTTTAGTTAATACAATCAATTTTCCTACCACATGATTTCAATTTCGTATTGGTTATGTTTTAAGTTTGAATGGTCATTAGGTGATTACCTATGACCTACTTTAATTTTGATTAGTTTCATGTTCAAATCTAAAGAATGAGAGGATGAGAAAATGTAATGGGTAAGAATGTTGGTATTTCAAGTCCAACAACTAAAACTACATAAAAAAATGCAAATTAGGACAAAATATTGATAATATATATGTTCTAGTAATAATAATTCAATTAAATGAGACAAATTAAGATCAAATAGTAATATATAATATACACATAGATACATGTGCGTGTTTGTTTTTTACCCTTTATTGTCAATGATCATGCCCTCAATTCCGTCGGTAGCCTAAAAATCAAGAGTAAAGCATTAGAGGATAGAAAGTAAATGCTGTAAAATATTAATAGTTAAATTTTAAGAAGATGAAATATAGGAGACCATAATACATAATATTTTCTCAACAAAATTTATAGTAAGAGAAATTTCCTTTATTTAAACTAACAAGATAATTTTAAATAAAAAAATCTAGAATTTAGTCTCAAAATAATGCGAATGAAACATTGTCTCAATAGCAAGAAAGTTGCTTAGTTTTGAACTTTCATGTTTAAGTTTTATCATACATGATTTAATCCATTTTATATTGGATTTGATAGCTATATTTGCAGGTTTATTTATTGGTCTAATTATTCATTTTTATTTGATTCTGATATGAATGTAGTACCTATTTATGATCATAACTTTAATGAAAAACTATAAAACTATAATAAAATTAACACTTAAGTAGTCTTACTTTTATTATTTGCAATTATTTAGTCTTATTCTTTCATATATTCAAGAATATTAGTATGCAATCTCAAGTTTTTGGTTTTATCTTAATTACAAAATCTTAATGTCATACTAATAACTTACCTAGCTAATCAATTTTTTTGGTATATAATTTAGCATGTTGAGTAGAGTCAAGATTCTAAATAAATACATAAATATGCAATGTTTATGGAATAACTTACTTTGTTTTTTGTTAGCACATGATAGACATCATTTTCCTCCCATAATCTACAACGTTTTCCAGGTTCATCAACTGATTTTTGTCGAACAATTTTTCTTCCCATCTCTTGTAGCAAATCGTGCATCCACAAAAATTTGCGCGAAGTAACTTTTATGGGAGACTTCTCAATGAGACGATTTATTCCAATTTCTGCGAAAAAATCACAACCATCTAGTATGTTAGTTACGAAATCTTTCTCACCCCCATTGAAGAAGCATGCAATATCTAGAAAAATGTTCTTCTCCGTTTCTTCTAATCCATCAAAGCTTATTAGAAGTCTGTCATGAATTTCCTTGTCAAAATCTCTTTTAAGTCTTTCAATTGCACTTCTCCATTGAGCTGCATCTCTACCGCACAACAAACAACCGATAACTTCAAGAGCTAAGGGAAGACCACCAGTGTATGTTACAACTTGTTTAGACAGCTCATTGAAATCATTTTCTGGCACTGTATCACTCTTGAAAGCTTTCAAATTGAAAAGATGAAGTGCTTCATCGACATCCAGTGTTGCAGGCTTATACACATCATCCACTCTGTAGGATCGAAGCAAATGTTCATCTCTTGTTGTTACAATGATTCTGCTCCCTAAACCGAACCAATCACGCCTTCCAACCAAGCATTTTAAATGTTGAAAGTTATCGACATCATCAATAACAACCAGAACCTTCTTGTGAGATAGCCTGCGACTAATCATGGCATTCCCTTCATGAATATTGAATAGATTGAAACCTTCTTCCAACAATATATCAGAAAGAAGTTGTTTCTGTAAAGAAACAAGTCCACATTTCCCGGAAACTTCTCGAACATCAGCAAGAAAGCTTTTACCTTTAAAATCAGAGGACATTTGGGTATAAACTACTCTTGCAAGAGTAGTTTTACCAATGCCGCCCATACCACAAATTCCTATAATGCGGACATCGTCATCACCAATGTCTATTTTCGAATGTAACTCTTCCAAACGTGAGTTAATTCCAATCAACTCATTGGAAACAAACGAATATGTTTGACGTAATTTTGTTGATATCTTTTTAACAATGTTTCCAATAAATTCTGATTCATGCCTACAAACACTAAAAAGAGAAATAAACTTTAGTTGGTAATTATGAAATTAAGAGTCAAAAAATAAGGATACAATAATCTTTTATGGAACAAATTTAGGATGCTCTTAAAGCCTCAAGTTTCTAATTAGTAGCTTTAGTAATTGAAATTAATTAAAATTTATATTTAATGCATTATCAATATATAAAATCTATATATTATCGGTGAATTGATGATGACATCTAATTAAAAAAATAAACATAAACCTTTAAAATAAATATACAAAAAATTAATATTTTTTAAAAAATTACTCATTAATGAGATGATATCAACCGATTCATTAATAGTATACAGAATCCATATACTGATATTACATAAATATAAAACGAATTAAGTATTACCAAATATCTATAAGGTTAGAAGAAATTACTTATGATTTTATTTTTTCATAAATTGCTAATATATAATTAAATCATTACTAGCAACCAAGTCAAAAAAATTCTTAATACATATTTTATATAACTTTTTTATTTTAAACAAAACATGAAACATGGTGATCACTTGTATTTTAAGAAACAATTTTATTCCTAGTAGAGTTTGGGACCAAAAACAGAGCAAGAACAAGGGGGAAGACTATGTTACGACATCATGAAATAGAAATGATCCTTTAGTTAAATGAAATTCTATAATAATACACAAGATTAAAAATGTTTTTTAAGATTATATATCATGCAATACAAAAAACAACAAAAAAAAAAAACAATTTTATATTCATTAAAATTGGAAACTAGAAAAGGAAAGAGTTTGTTGCCTGTTTTTTAAATGCCATCCCGTGATATCAGCCACTTCACTCAAAGCTTTTCTCCACTTTTGGATCTCATCTTTATTTTCCTTGTATCTCTCTTCATGTTTGGCAAAGGCCTTTTCAACTTTCCCAGTCTGTTTTCTTAAATCAGATGGATCCACATCATAGAAAATTGGAAAAACTTTATGTCCCCTCTGCTTTTTTTGTTTAACAATCTCAGCGAGCTCTTTCAAGCACCAACCTGAAGAAGCATATGTTTCTGAGAAAACGATCACAGAACACCATGATTCTTGAATTGCTTTAAACAGTTCTGGTGCGATTTCTTCTCCAGCCTCAAGCTTTCGATCATCCCTGAAAGTCTCGATTCCACTCCTTATTAAAGCAGCAAATAGATGATCAGTGAATTTTATGCGGGTATCTTCACCTCTGAAACTCAAGAAAACATCATATTTCTGTCGAGAAGAAGAAGAAGATGGCAACGATGACATGAGGAGGTGGAAGAGGAATATATCTCAAGCTGTTGTTTGAGTAGTTCCTTTTGCTTCTATTTATCAGAAACTAAAAACACGGTCAAGTTTGAGCATGAAGCTCAAACTTGAGTAAAGTAAACGCTAGACAACGACTAAAAGAGTCTAGTTTCCCTGGGAAATAGTAAAAACAAACATTTTTCAACAATTTTCTTTGACCTTCTTACTATGGGAATGCTTGAAAAAGCTCTAATTTCATTAATTCCAAACTCTTTTTAAACAAATCTCCGCCTAGTGATGGTGTTTTGGGTCAAAGATCTATTATGATGTTCTTTCCAGGAGGAATCCACTAGGAAAGAATGGTAAATTACTATGGGTAAAAAT
Source organism: Durio zibethinus (assembly GCF_002303985.1). The sequence goes on from NW_019168270.1 coordinate 13,507,503, forward strand.
TGATTAAGTGATGACTGAGAGAGACAACTTCTTTTCTCTTTCCAAATATTGTTGTTAAAACAATCAAATTTTTTTAGCTAAAACCATTTTTCTTGGCACACGTATCACATGATTTCAATTTCTTATTGGTTATGTTTTAATTTTGAGTAGTCATTAGATGATTACTTACGATTTTTCACTTTAATTTTGTGGACCAATTAGGTGATTACCTATAATTTTTTTTCATTTTATTATATAATATATTTAATAAATATAAGATACGAGAAAGAAATAAAAAGAAAAAAAAATGATTTAACTTTATTTTTTAGATTTATTAAAATCAATAATTAAAAAAATGTAAATTTGTTTTTTATGTAAGTTGATCCCTCCTTGTTATATACTATATATAACATATAATTATATATAAATATAAAAATTATATTTATTATGTAATTTGAATCAGGCTAAGGTTTTAAATGTTAGAGTCAAAGTCCTAAATGAGTCTTTTTTTTTGTTCAACCCTCCAAATAGCAAATGAGTTTTAAAGTTTGAACGGTTACCTTTGAACATATATAATTCTAACTTTATAAAAGAACTACAATAAAAAAAATGAAAGGATGTAACATAAGGAAAAATGTAAATAATATATATGATCTAGCAACCATGGTTCGAAAATAAGTCAAGATTAAGTAATAATACATATACATATATACATTGATACATGTATATGTATGTTTTTGTACCCTTTAATGTCGATGACCATGCCTTCAATTGCTTCTGCAGCCTAAAAATCAAAAGAATGAAAGATAAGAAGACACAAAATGCATGGTGTAATAAAATTAATAGCTAATTTATAAGAGGAATGAACTAAAACGGGACACAATACTAAAGATTTTAAATGGTTAGGTTAATTCTCAATAAAGCTTAATTAACATTAAAAGAAATTAGTTTGGTTTTATTTAAATTAACATGAGAAATTTAAATAGAAAAATCCATAATTTTACTATAAAATTATAATGCAAATGAGGTTTTGTCTCAAGTTGCATGTATCATTACATGTGAGTTTTGATCCAGTTTCATTATCTATTTATTTGAATTTTTATATGAAATAAAATACTTAATTATGATTTTAATTTCATAAAAAAAACTATAAAACTATAATAAAATATACACTCAAATAATCTTAATTAATTTATTCTGGCCAAAAAAAGTAGTGTTATTTTATAATAAATAAACAATAGTAATATTTTTCTTTCGTATATTCAAGAATACTCATTCGTAATCCCAAAATTTTGGTTGTATATATCCTAATTACAGAATCTTAATGTCATGAGAGTAAAATATATACCTACTTAATAATTTTTCGTGATAGTCAATTTATTATTTTGGGTAGAGTCGAGATTCAAAATAAACAAATAAATGCGTAATATTTATGAAATGATTTACTCTGTTTTCCATTAGCACGTGATAAATATCGTTTGTCTCCCACAATCTACATTGTTTTCCAGGTTCACCAAGAGATTAAGCCATTCATGTGATTAAGCCATTCATGACCCTTGATCACAAGTAAATAAATCTCGGAAGGAAATGTTAACAACATGTAATGTGGGGATTAAGTCAATGTGAGATTTATACTTTCATATATATATTAATCTCGTATCTTTTTCTCCTTAGGTTTTTTTTTTTTTTGAGTTTTCTGATAGAAAAATCTATGCAAAAAAAAAAGAGATATAATCGATTCTTTGCTTCCAGCAGCTTGAAAATGTCAAAATTCTCAAATTTTGGATAAAGAATTTAAAGCAACTATTGTAAGCATTCTTCCTTTTTAGTGTTTAACCTTGTTTCGATTATTATAGTATTGATTTTGGACGGGAAGGGCAATTGCGATTTGAACTGAGGCAGGGAACAAGCTTGATAGGACTATTAGAGCGTATGGTGAGGCACAAGAAGACAACATTATTAAATTCTAATTAATGCTTTCAAATTAATTACTTATTTTACTACAAGAAAGTGGATATTTAGCAATCCTATTTTGCAATGACTAAAAATATTGTTTCGAAATTTTGTTATATTTACTCATTGTTTAATTAAATTTTTTAATATCTTATATAATGATAAATTTTATTGTTATAAATTTTTATTATATTTGTAACGACAAAAAAATTGTTGTGAAAATTTGTTTTATTTATAACAAATTTCTAATATCATTACTTAAATTATTTTTTTGAGTATTAAGGATGGCTTAGTTGGGTAAACTATGAGAAAACATTAATTCTATGGTATTGATCAAAAGAAGAAATTTCAATTAAAATCATTTAGGATAAAAAAACTTTTAATTTTCCTTTAGAACATGCCAATAAGAATAGAACAAGTTATCATATAAAATACCATAAAATATTAAGTGATGGGCGTTAATTAAGGCCTTAATTAACTTTGCTTGTTAGTTTGCAATGAAGGCAGCCTTGCCTAATCCCATAATAGTAGCATTTAAAGTGAAAGCTCTAAAACTAAAGCAAGTAAGGAGCAAATAAAATTAATTTTAAACTAATTTATTTATTTGAAAATTATAAATAAAGTTTGTTAAAATTGTATAATTTTCGTGCCTTTTTCATGGTACAGCGGTTTTGGAGGGATAACGCCCTCAAAATTATATGCGCATATAGAAATTAAAATTGAAATCAAATCATTCTAACAATTTATGATCTAATAATTACTGTAAAATCAAGTGCAAGAAATTAAAGAATAAACTAAATAAAATAATTTAACAAAGCAATATAAAATTGGAGGAAACTTATATATTATGCGTTGGACAGAACTTGTATAACCTAAAGATTTTATAAGAGATTTTCTTGTTCTCTATTTTGTCGTTCTTCCATGTTAATGAAAGTGGTGGGAATCATCTTATAATGGAAGGAAAGTCCTATTCTATTGATAGCAAGCCGAGCAACTAGTATAAACAATCTTCGGGTCTTGGGTTGTTCACCTCGGATTGATTATTATAGCATTGATTCTGGACGGGGAAGGCCAATCGCAATTCGAAGTGGAGATGGGAACAAGCATGATGGGAAGACAACAGTATATGGTGGAGCTGAATAAGAAAGTATGGACATTGAAGCTTACTTTTTACCTCAAACATTGCAGGCCTTGGCAAATGATGAAGAGGTCATAAATTCTGTCACAATCTAATCTTAATCCAACTTCTACGTTGTTCAATGGGTGAAATAATTACCATCAATAAGAAGTTTTAATAAGATTTACTAGTCTTTAGTAGCCGTTAGTGAAACTTGGTCTATCCAAGTTAAGCTGCCTATAATGAAGATATGAATAACAACTCAAAGTTTAACTAAATTTATTCAATTAATTAGTTATTTTTAAAAGATAATATCCGATAAATCTAAATTTTAAATTTCAATATTTAAAATTACTTCTATTATCTCTAACAAACAACATCTTTTGTAAAAAAAAATAAAATTAAAGAATAAATTGTTTGAGCTTGAATAGAAATCCTAGACTTGGGTGGTCTATATTTAAATGATATTTTAATATCTATTGTTGTGTTTATTAATTTATACCTTTTTCCTACTTTATCTCATGTTTTCTTTATTAGCAGGTAGCACAATTTATAATTCCTTTGCCTACTTAATTTTTGGGAAATGAAATTTCTACATAATCCTTGGGAAAAAAAATTACATATGATCTTTTTTTTAAAAATACCAAATCAAAAAGCAAGATTCGAATCTTCTTTCTTCAAATTAAAAAAAAAAAAAATGGTGTGAAGCACTCTTTGAAGCAAAGATAAGATTATTATGCTCCAAACAACATCAAAGGATTCCACCTTCTCACCTTTCTTGCCTTTTTATGCAATTTGTCCCTACTATTTTATTACCTGATAATTATTATCTTTCAACTTAAAGAAAAAACACATAAATATCAATGCAAATTAGATTTATAAAAAATCGTGCAATCCTCTTATTTTATTGAAAAACATGCAAGTAAATGAAAGGATTCATTTAAGTCTAGTGACTAGTATTTATAAGTTTACTTGAATGTTTCTTCCTCATTATAAAGTTTAAAAATTCTTCCAAGCGTTTGGGGTGTGGTCTTTCTTAAGGGCTACCACTCTCATCACTTGGTCCTGCTGACTCCTCTTAGACGTTACGTTTTCGTTTTACAAGGAGACCATCATTCCCTGTTGGCCCGTCATCACCACCAATGTCTTGATGGAAATCGTCCAGATTTGTACAATTTGTTGGAATGCTGTCTTGCTCTTGTATTTCTTCCATCTCTTCCAAATCTTTCTCATACACTATTCGAACACCACAGTTCTTCACTTTGGTAGATGAGACAGCTGAAGAGGATTGGATTGAGAACTCAATTTCATTGCATTCTTGATTTGCCCAATATGAATTCTCAATTTTACCACATCTTTCCTCCAACGAAAATGGAAATATCTTGTCACGAGAATAATAACTTAGCCAAAGGTGCTCCCTAATGACCCTAGGCCGCCTAGATACTCCTCCTAAATTTAAGCCACTCCAATCTACCTGTGGACTATTCCTACCGTGGATAACTGCTTTACACATTATTGCATCCTCCTCATGAACATCATCATCAATGAAGGGAAAGACGAAAATGCAACAGAAAGCAACTCCCATCCACTGACTATCATTCCGAATGTTAGGAGGTAGTGGTATCTTTCTTGAAGATTCATCCCTCTGATGGCAGAACCATTCTGGGATTTCACTTCCAGGTATAACAATGTGGAATAATCGTCTTGCATTAGCAAATGCCTGTAAACAAAATCTTTTGTTATTTGGCAACTAATACAACAAATTCTAGGGAGTGAGATTCAGAGAGAGAGAGCGGTACCAACCTTAAGATATTTTTTTAGCATTGTTAATGCGTTGTTTTTCTCAGCCAATTTGTAGCAGTTAAAACCGAAAATACCTCCCCAATTTGTTGAATTGTGTGCTGTTGTTGAATCTGCAGCTACTTCCAGTGAAACACAACCATCTATGATCACATGTTCTATACTTGGGAGCTCTGGCAACGATTTAAGCTCCCAGCAGTCTGATAATAGAAGAAAACGAAGCTTGGAAAGTCGATTAAGAGTTGCAGGTAGGTAGATGAAATTGTTACAACTAAGATCAAGATATTTCAAAGAGGATAAGCGGCAAATATCACTAGGAATAGCTCCTTCCCAAAGTCACTTAGATTCAGCCTTGTTAAAGAACTCAAACCTGTCAGTCACTTAGATTCAGCCTTGTTAAAGAACTCAAACCTGACAAAGGAGGTAACATCAGAGCCATCGAATCCAAACTTCCTCTTAGCAACACATTGAAAATAGAAGGCAAATTGAACCTTAATTTTGATGGTGGTCCCTTGCATCCATTGAAAGACAGAGCTTTCAGATTTTTAAATTGAAAAATGGAGGATTGAGGTTTTCTCATGGCAGTTTTACTTAAGTTAAGCTCCTCCAAAAATTTTACGTGCTGCAAATACTCTGGTAAAGTTTCAATTTTATAACAACTAGAGAGATTAAGAGTTTTTAGACATTTACACCCATCTATGCTGCTTGGGAGACTCACGAGGTTACTACAATCTTTCAGATTTAAAAAAACATGATTGCTGAGTTCTCCAATTGAGGAGGGTAGTTCTACTATACTGGAACAACCTTTCAAAATCAAACTTCCGAGATATGGAGCCTTTGTGAAGTATGGCGTCTTGATCAGGATTTTGGAGCCATTGAGGTTGACTAATTTCAATTTAGGCAAAGGCTGTTGACAGCAACAATAAAATTAGAGAGAGAGAGAGAAAAAAAAAGAAAACATAGGAAAACTCTCTTTTTTCTTGTTTTGGTTATTTTCATATCTTATTCAGATTTTTTTTTCTTTTATAATTAGTGTCAAAATAAACTAAAAGGCAAACTTAGAATGAAGTAATTCTTACTTTGTTTCCCTACCATAATTGTTCAATGTGGCTATAAGGTAGGAGAAGTGCAACAAGGTTGTCTGGTTGGAAGCTTGATGGCAATGATCTGAAAGGATATCCACTCCAATCTAAAAGCCGTAACTCATTTGAAAGATATTTGAGATCTTGAGTAATTGGGAGATAAAAGACTTTGAGCAATCTTAATTTTTCATATTCAAGAAGGCATCAGCATTCAAAGTGAACGTATTGTTCTGTTCCCTGAAAACCAAGGCCAAAACAAAAATGAGCTTCAAAATATTGAAGCTTTCAACACCTACAAAAGGCAAGAATCAACATTCACTTGTATCTATCATTGTTTTCTTTTTTTTTGAAACACAACTTTTTCAGTTAATACAATCAATTTTCCCACCACATGATTTCAATTTCGTATCTTCTATGTTTAATTTTGAATAGTCATTAGGTGATTACCTATGACCTTTTACTTTAATTTTGATTAGTTTCATGTTCAAATCTAAAGAATGAGAGGATGAGAGAATGTAATGGGTAAGAATGTTGGTATTTCAATTCCGATGACTAAAACTACATAAAAAAATGCAAATTAGGACAAAATACTGATAATATATATGTTGTAGTAATAATAATTCAATTAAATGAGACAAATTAAGATCAAATAATAATATATAATATGCACATAGATATATGTGTATGTTTGTTTTTCACCTTTTATTGTCAATGATCATACCCTCAATTGCGTCGGTAGCCTAAAAATCAAGGTAAAGCATAAGAGGATGGAAAGTAAATGGTGTAAAATACAAATAGCTAAATTTTAAGAAGATGAAATAAAAGAGACCATAATACATAATATTTTCTTACGTTAGATTTAATAGTCACGCTAATTCTCAACAAACCTTTATAGTAAAAGAAATTTTCCTTTATTTAAACTAACAAGATAATTTTAAATAGAAAAAATCCATAATTTAGTTTTAAAATAATGAGAATGAAACACTGACTCAATAGCAAGAAAGATGCTTACTTTTGAACTTTCATGTTTAAGTTTTTTCATACATAATTTAATCCAATTTTATATTGGATTTGATATATAGCTATATATGCAGGTTTATTTATTGGTCTAATTATCCATTTTTATTTGATTCTTATATGAAATTTAGTACTTAATTATGATTATAACTTTAATAAAAAAAACTATAAAACTATAATAAGACATACATTTAAGTAGTCTTACTTTTATTATTTGCAATTATTTAGCCTTATTCTTTCATATATTCAAGAATATTAGCATGCAATCTCAAAATTTTGGTTTTATCTTAATTACAAAAGCTTAATGTCATACTAGTAACTTACCTAGCTAATAATTTTTCTTGGTGTATAATTTAGCATGTTGAGTGGATTCAAGATTCTAAATAAACAAATAAATAAGCAATGTTCATGGAATAATGTACCGTTTTTTTTGTTAGCACGTGATAAACATCATTCTTCTCCCACAATCTACAACGTTTTCCAGGTTCATCAAGTGATTTTTGTCGAACAATTTTTCTTCCCATCTCTTGTAGCAAGTCATGCATCCAAAAACATTTGTTGTCTTCATCAACTTTAATCAGAGATTTCTTAATGAGAACATCTATTCCAATATGTGGGAAAAAGTCACAACCATCTAGTACTTTTATTACAAAATCTTTCTCCTCCCCTTTGAAAAAACATGCTATATCTAGAAAAATGTTATTTTCCGATTCTGTTAATCCATCAAAGTTTATTCGAAGTCTGTCATGAATTTCTTCATGACTCTCTCTTTTAAATCTTTGGATTGCATCTCACCATTGAGTTGCATCTCTACCGCACAAAAAAGAACCAAAAACTTCAAGAGCTAAGAGAAGACCATTAGCATATTTCACAACTTGTTTAGAAAGCTCAACCAAATTATTTTCCGGTGCCGTATCACTATCAAAAGCTTTCAAATTGAAAAGATGAAGTGCTTTATTCTCACTCAGTGTTGTAGGCTCGTACACATCATCCACTTTGTAGGATCGGAGCAATTGTTCATCTCTTGTTGTTACAATGATTCTGCTCCCTAAACCGAACCAATCATGCCTTCCAACCAAGCATTTTAAGTGTTGCAGGTTATCGACATCATCAATAACAACAAAAACCTTCTTGTGCGATAGCCTACGACGAATGGTTCCATTCCCTACTTGAACTTCTAAAAATCTGAAATCTTCTTTCAAAATCTCAGAAAGAAGTTGCTTCTGTAAATAAACAATTCCATTTTTCTCTGAATTAAATCGAACATCAGCAAGAAAGCTTTTACCATCAAAATGAGGGGACATTTTATAAACAACTCTTGCAAGAGTCGTTTTACCAATACCGCCCATACCACAAATTCCTATAATGCGGACATCATCTTTTTTTCCAATGTTTATTTTCAAATACAACTCTTCCAAACGTGAATTAATTCCAACCAACCCATCAGGAATATCTGATTATGTTTCACATAATTTTGCTGATATCATTGTAACAATCTCTACAATAAATTCTGATTCAAGCCTACAAACAAAATGAGAAATAAGCTTTAGTTGCTAGTTATGAAATTACTATATATGACCATAAATGAGCCAAGAAACTATGAGTCAAAAAATAAGGGTACAATAATCTTTTATGGAACAAATTTAGGATGCCTTTAAGGCCTCAAGTTTTTTATTAGTAGCTTTACTAAATGAAATTAAGTATTACCACATATCTATAAGTTTATAAGAAATTATTTATGATTTTATTTTTCATTAATGGTTAATGTATAAGTAATTCATAACTAGCAACCTAGTAAAAAAAAAATCTTAATACATATTTTATATAACTTTTTTATTTTAAACAAAACATGAAACATGGTGATCACTTTATTTTAAGAAACAATTTTATTCCGTTTTTGGAAAAAAAAAAAAAAAAACAGAGCAAGAATAAAGAGGGCAATGTTACAACATCATAAAACAGAAATTACCTCTTAGTTAAATGAAATTCTACAATAATACACAATATTAAAAATGTTTTTCAAGATTCTATAACATGTAATGCAAGAAATGAACAAAAAACAATTTTATAGTCATTAAAAACGTAAACTAGAAAAGAAAAGAAGGCGTTGCCTGTCATTGAAATGCCATTCCGCCACATCTGCCACTTCAGTCAAAGCTTTTCTCCACTTTTGGATCTCGTCTTTATTTTCCTTGTATCTCTCTTCATGTTTGGCAAAGGCTTCTTCAACTTTCCCAGTCTGTTTTCTTAAATCAGATGGATCCACATGATAGAAAATTGGGCAAACTTTATGTCCCCTCAGGTTTTTCTGTTTAACAATCTCAGCAAGCTCTTTCAAGCACCAACCTGAAAAAGCATATGTTTCGGAGAAAACGATTAGTGAACACCATATGCTTGAATTGCTATCAAGAGTTCAGGTGCGATTTCTTCTCCAGCCTCAAGCCTTGGATCATCCCTGAAAGTCTCGATTCCATTCCTTTTTAAAGCAGCATATAGATGATCAGTGAAGTTTTTGCGAGTATCTTCACCTCTAAAACTCAAGAAAACATCATATTTCTGTCGAGGAGAAGAAGAAGAAGAAGAAGAAGATGACGACGATGATGATGATGGCAACGACAACATAAGGAGGATGTAGAAGAGGAAGATATCTCAAGCTGGTTTTTAAGACAGTTCCTTTTGCTTCTATTTATCAGAAACTAAAAACACCGTCAAGTTTGAGCATGAAGCAAGAGAACACATGGATTTTCAAGGAAAGAAGAAAACATCTGTCGATAATTTCTCTTTACATTGCCCAACCGTTATTTCGAATGCATCGATATATAACAACTGTGAAAGCGCGTAGTGGTGGTATTTTGGGTCACAGAAATGCTATGAAGCTCTTTCCAGGAAGACTCCAAGAAGATGAGGGGAATTGACTGCTGTCTTGACTATTGTCTATAGAGGAAAATATTAAGAGGTTAGCTAGTAACTTTGAAAGAAATGGAGCTTGGTGATGGTTAATTACTGCTTAAGAACTGTCTGTCTAGTAACTGTCAACTTCTCTAGTTTAAAAGCACATCAGTTTCCAAGGAAAAAAGGAAAAAAAAAAAACACAAACATTTGTCAGACAATTTCCCTTGACATTAATCCCAAATTTTTTTCAAACAAATCTCTATCATAGATGTGAAAGCGCCTAGTGATGGTGTCTTGGATTAAAGATCTACTATAATGTTCCTTCCAGGAAAATTCCAAGAAGAAAGAATGGTAAATTGCTGTAGGTAAAAATTGACTAAGTGATGACTAAGGGAGCCAAGTTCTTTTTCTGTTTTCAAACATTCATTGTTGTTTTGCTTCATTTTTGTGGTGTCCATCAAGTCCCATTTTGAACAATTAAATTGTGGAAGGAGATAGTATGTGAATTTTAGCGCTTCTAGTTGACCCTTGAGCGTAAACAGCGGGGAAGCTTCAATGAATAATCATCATTCTTCGCAAGGAGGACTTGGAGAGATACTGCTAATTAAAGTCCACTTATTCCATTTTTTGAGCACTCTCTGATAAAATCATAGTCGTATTTAGAATTTTGAAGAGTTCTTCTCTTCACCAATGTGTCATGGCGTGCTTGACCAGTACATTTTAATTGCCTATTTAATTTTGATTGAATATGATTTCATTTTTCAACTTTTGCTTTAATTTTCCAAAGAATTGTCAAGACAAAAATACTAAAAAGTAACATAAATTACATAGCATATGTTGGATTTGGATTCCCTTATTTCTAAGGTACAATACCCATTAGAATTTTCTGAGTTGTAGACTGTCTCCCTTCAAGCCATCTGCATCCAGCAGTAAATATATACTGCTAGTCATCATAAGCTATGTAAATGTAGGAGTTTTCTTCTTTTCGCCCTTTGTTGCCTTCGTTTACAATGTATCATTATTTTTATATGTAGAACTATGTATAATTCACTTTATCAATGTATCATGGTAAAATTGAACAAAGTAAATATGATTGGACAATTACAGTATTATATGGAATATGTGGACATCGAATCATTGCAGGCCTTGGCAAATGCAGAACAATTCATGAATGCTGTCACAATCTAATTCAAATTAGTCCAAAACCTACCTTGTTTAATTAATGGGTCTAATAATTGGTCACATATGACAAAACTATTAATGAAAGCACTCAATGATAGTATCGTACCCAAAAAAAAAAAATGATAGTATTGAATTTGGATGGAAATTAAGGCCAATAGCATTTGGAATTGGGGCAAGGAAAAAAGCATGATTGGATGATTACATATGCCTGGTGAGGGTGAAAAAACGACCAATATATTGATATGTAGATTTCAATAACAATATATTAAAAAGGTGAGCAATATACGAAGAAAGACAAGTTGTTTTCTGTTTTGTGGTGTCCATCAAGTCCCATTTTGAACAATAAAATTGTGAAAGGAGAATCGTATATATTGGTATGCAAATATCAACAAGAGGCTGCCTAGTGTCATCCATTTAATTTACCATTTATAATCTCTTAATTTTTTTTTTTTTGTTTTTATTAATAGAGTCCATTACCTTTTGCTTATTTTTTCAAAAGGTGCGAGACTCACTTTTTTTTAAGGTGAGATCCATGACATTAATTTTTTTACATTTTTTTAGGGCCCATCATTTTTTATTTTTAAAAATTTTTGTAAATGTGTGAGACTCATTTTTTTTGGTTAATTTTTTTGGGTGGGACCCACACATTTTCTCTAATTTTTTAATATTTTATTATATTTTATAATTTTTAAAAAGAAATCAAAAATATATTTTTTAAAAGATTTTTTTGTGAGATCCATTTGTACCAAAATTTTTTTCTACTTCTTTTTTTTAACTTTTTTTTCAAAAAATTAAATTTTTTGTTTTAATTTTTTTAAAACTCACTTGTTATCAAGGATACTAAACCACATATGTTATTTTTTGTACATTTCCCCTTTTTTATGTAATTGATAACTCATTTTTTAGATTTATATTTTTTTGTGAGACCCACTTTATATCAAGGGTATACAACATGTCAAGTTATTTGATTTTTTTATTTTTTATTGTTTTGTTAACTTTTGATATTTAATAAATAATTTTTAATATTTTGAATTTTTTAATATGGGTTTATTTGATGTTATTATTAAAAATACATGTTTTATCTTTTTTTTTATAATTTGATAATTTTTAAAGAAAATTATACTAGGGGATGTGTTGGCATTACATCCGAATTTAATTTCTTTTCCTTTTTTCAATCCTTTCTTTTTTTCTTTAGTTTTGTTTTTTAATTTATGATATAAAATTTTTGATAAAAACTTATGATGTTGCATGCAAACTCAACTTTCTTCCTTTTTTCTTTTTTTTAAAGTTGTTCACTTCTTTTGTTTTTAAAATTAGATTTTTTTTTTTTATAAAAAACAATGAATGTCTATACGTGATGCTTTTTTTTTCTTATGGTTTTCACCTTTTTGTGCTTAATTTTTTTTAGTTAGAAACATTTTTAAGTAAAAGAAATTGGGAAAAAAAAATATCAATGTGGATATATATGATAAAACACCCGAATTCATGGATTTCAGTTTGTTTAGATTTAATAGATGTATTATTTAAAAAAAAAAAAATTGAGATTGAACTGAACAATTTTTAAAGCACCCGTATTAATGGCTCACTTCATCTTATCTTCATAGCCTTGAGTATTGAAAGTTTATAATTGGCTGCTTTAGGAAAATTAGGCCATCCATGTTCTTGGATAGAAAATTTTTTTATTGACGCAAAGGAAATTGACCATAACTTTATTTGGAAATACATGCATTTTACCGTCAAATCAAATATCCAAATGCTAGCTTTGTACAACTTATCTTCACTTAAATGCACATTTTTAATGGTTGTTGTGGTTGAACTTGATTATAAATAGGAAGTTCCTTTTTTTATATATATATTTGAGGTTTAGGATTTTATCTATGATTATTTAAATTAAGAGTTTATTACTTTACTAATAAATTATGCGACTGTTGGCTATAAATAGAGGCTTCAATTTCTAAGAACCAGAGAACCTTAACAAAATATAGAGAGACATGGGTGATATTCGATTCATATCCACTAGCATTGTTCAAGCTGCCAACCCCAAGACAGAAGTTGAAAGAATCGAGTTAGCTCGTGGGATCTCATGTTCCTTGCCATGGACTATGCCCCGAAGGGACTTCTCTACTACAGGCCACAACTCCAGCAAGATCAAAAGTTAGGTGAAACCTTAGTCCACCAATTGAAAAACTCCCCTTCACGAACTCTAATTAAACTACTTCTTCCCCCTCGTTGGCTGCCTCGCATCCATTGAATTTTACAATGAAACCTCTTCGTTTTTCATTGACTGCAACAATGTTGGTGTCTTGCTTGTTCATGCTGCAGCTAATGAGATATTTCTGATATCATTGGCCCTATGGTTGTTCCTTCCTTTATTCGCTCATTTTTTCAGTTAAATGAAGTAAAAATTTATGAGGCTACTTACAATACCTTACTTGCAGTACAAGTGACTGAGCTTTCAGAGGGCTCTTCATTAGCTGCACTTACAATCATGTTGTGGTTGATGGCACATCATTTGTGCATTTTATCAAATTCCTGGGCAGAAATTTTCCGAGGTTCCATAGAATTGTCCAGGCCCCCATCTCTTCGACGTTGGTTTCCACATGGTATTGAGGGAACTGTTGGTATTCCGAACTCTTGTCTCACCCAAATTCATGAATTCGTTCTTCCACCATTGCAAGTCAGGTTTTTTCATGTCACTAGGGAAAACATAGCACATCTCAATGTAAAGGCCAACGCTGAACATGGCACAGACAAAATCTCCTCTCTTCAAGCACTCTTGTCTCATATCTGGCAAGCTGTTGTGCGCATCAGAAATCTTGATCCGGAAGAAGAGACTAATTTCTTCCCAGCAGTTGGTGCAAAATCAAGATTGCACCAGCTGCCTGAACAATATACTCGAAATATGATACGAGGTGGACTTATAACCATGAAAATCATGGAGCTACAAGAACATGGGCTAGGCAATGTAGCATGGCAAATGAACAAGTTTATAGCTTCACAGTCTGAGGAAAAGATGACGAATTTCTCAAAATTATGAAAGGAAATTCCTGTTCTAGTGACAGGAAGCCTAGCAAGGAGTATAAACAATCTTCTGGTCTTGGGTTGTTCAACTTGGTTTGATTATTATAGCATTGACTTTGGACGGGGAAGGCCAATTGCAATTCTAAGTGGGGGTGGGAACGGGCATGATGGGAAGCTGCTTACCAGGAGGATAGAAATAAGAACTTAAAGTTTAACTTAATTTATTCAATTAACTAATTACTCTTAAAAGATAACATCCGGAAAATTTGGATTTTAAATTTCAACATTTATAACTCCTTTTATTTCTAAGCTGCAACATCCTTTGTTAAAAAAAATTAAAGAATAAATTGTTCAAGCTTGAATAGAAATCCTAGACCTAGTTGGCTTATATTTAAATGATATTTTAATATTTGTTGTTGTGTTTATTAATTTATACCTTTGTTATACTTTATATCATGTTTTCTTTATTAGTAGGCAGCACAATTTATAATTCCCTTGACTATTGTATTTTTGGGAAATGAAATTTCTATATAATCCTTGGGAAAAAAAATCACATATGATCTCATTTTTCAAGATACCAAATCAAAAAACAGGATACAATCTTCTTTCCCTAAATCAAAGTAAAACACTCTTAAAAGCAAAGATAAGATGATTATGCTCAAAGCGACATCAAAGGATTTCACCTTCTCATCTTCCTTGCCTTTTTATGGAGTTTGTCCCTATTATTTTATTTCACTTAATGATTATTATCTTTCAATCTAAAAAAACAAACACAGAAATAATGCAAATTAGATTTATAGGAAATTATAAAAAATAGTGAAATCCTCGTATTTTATTGATTAGCATGTAAATAAATGAAAGGATTCATTCAAGTCTAGCGATTAGTATTTAGAAGTTTACCAGAAAGTTTCTTCCCCACTATAAAGTTTAAAATTTTTTCCAGACGTTTTGGTTGTGGTCTTTCTTCAAGGCTGTCACTCTCGTCAATTGGTCCTCCTTCCTCCTCGTAGATTTTACGTTTTCGTTTTACAAGGACAACCCCGTTCCCTGCTGACCCTTCATCACCACCAACGTTTTAATGGATATCGTCAAGATCTGCAGAATTTGATGGACTGTTGTGTTCCTCTTGTAGTTCTTCCATCTCTTCCAAATCTTTCTCATACATTATTTGAACACCACACTTCTTCACTTGCCCTGGACTGGCTCTCGTTGAGAACTCAATTTCATTGCATTCTTGATTTGCCCAATCTGTACTAGACGAACTCAATAACGGAAATATCATGTCACGAGAATAATAACGTAGCCAAAGGTGCTCCATGTCCAAAGACAACCTGTCTTCTCTGTCAAAACCATAGCCACTATCATTCAAATCCAAAATATTTCTACCATGGATAACAGCTTTACAGAAGATGCACTTCGAACGATCATCATCATCGGTGGAGGCAAAGACAAAAACGCAGCAGAAAGCAACTCCCATCAACTGATTATCATGTCCAATATTAGGAGGCAGTGGTATCTTTATTGAAGATTCATCCCTCTGATGGCAGAACCATTCTGGGATTTCACTTCCAGTAATAAAAATATCGAATAATCGTCCTGCTTTATTAGATACCTGTAAAAAAAAAAAAATCGCTCGTTGTTTGGCAAGTTATACAATAAATCTTAGAGAGTGAGATTTAGTGACATAGAGGGATACCAACCTTAAGGTGATTTTTTAGCATTGTTAAAGTATTGTTTTTCTTAGCCAATTTGTAGCAGTTAAAACCAGCAATATATCCCCAAATTGTTGAATTCGGTTCTCCTGTTGGATATATATCTGTTAGAAGAAGCTCAGGCAAAGATTTAAGCTCCCGGCAATCTGACAATCTAAGAAGATGAAGCTTGGAAAGTCGATTAAGAGTTGCAGGTAGGTAGACGAAATGGTTACCACTAAGATCAAGTACCTTCAAAGAGGATAAGCACCCAATATCACTAGGAATAGCTCCTTCCCCAAGATTGCAGTCACTTAGATTCAGGTTTGTTATAGAACTCAAACCTGACAAAGAAGGTAACATCAGAGCCATGGAATCCGAACTTCTTCTTTGCAATACATTGAAAAGAGAAGGCAAATTCAGTCGTACTTTTGATGGCGGTCCCTTGCATCCATTGAAAGAAAGAACTTTCAGACTTTTAAATTGAAAAATGAAGGATGGAGGTTTTCTTATGGCAGTTTTACTTAAATCAAGCTCCTCCAAAAATTCTACATGCTGCAAATTCTCTGGTAAAGTTTCAACTTTAGAACAGCCAGAGAGATTAAGAGTTTTAAGACATTTCAACCCATTTATGCTGCTTGGGAGATTCACGAGGTTACTGCAATCTTTCAGATTTAACAAAACAAGATTGCTGAGATGTCCAATTGAAGAGGGAAGTTCTACTATTCTGGAACAACCTTCCAAAATCAAACTTTCGAGATATCGAGCCCTTGTGAAGTCTAGCGTTTTGATCAGGTTTTTGGAGCCTTGGAGGTTGACTAATTTCAATTTAGGTAAAGTCTGTTGACAACAACAATAAATTAGAGAGAAAAAAAATAAAGAAAACTTTGGAAAACTCTTTTTTTTTTTTTGGTTATTTTCATATCTTATTCAAAATTTTTTTTATAATTCGTCTAAATAAACAAAAAGGCCAATATAGAATGAAGTAATTCTTACTCTGTCTCCCATCCATAGTTGTTCAATGTGGCTATAAGGTAGGAGAAGTGCAACAAGGTTGTCTGGTTGGAAGCTTGATGGCAATGATCTGAAAGGATATCCACTCCAATCTAAAAGCCGTAACTCATTTGAAAGATATTTGAGATCTCGAGTAACTGGGAGATAAAAGACTTTGAGCAATCTTAATTTTTTCATATTCAAGAAGGCATCAGCATTCAAAGTGAACATGTTGTTCTGTTCCCTGACAACCAAGGGCAAAACAAAAATGAGCTTCAAAATATTGAAGCTTTCAACACCTACAAAAGGCAAGAATCAACATTCACTCGTATCTATCATTGTTTTCTTCTTTTTGAAACACAACTTTTTTAGTTAATACAATCAATTTTCCTACCACATGATTTCAATTTCGTATTGGTTATGTTTTAATTTTGAATAGTCATTTGGTGATTACCTATGACTTTTACTTTAATTTTGATTAGTTTCACGTTCAAATCTAAAAATGAGAGGATGAGAGAATGTAATGGGTAAGAATGCTGGTATTTCAAGTCCGACAACTAAAACTACATAAAAAAAATGCAAATTAGGACAAAATATTGATAATATATATGTTCTAGGAATAATAATTCAATTAAATGAGACAAATTAAGATCAAATAATAATATATAATATACACATAGATACACGTGTGTGTTTGTTTTTTACCCTTTATTGTCGATGATCATGCCCTCAATTGCGTCGGTAGCCTAAAAATCAAAAGTAAAGCATAAGGGGACGAAAAGTAAATGCTGTAAAATATTAATAGCTAAATTTCAAGAAGATGAAATATAGGAGACCATAATACATAATAGTTTCTTGCATTGGATTTAATAGTCATGCTAATTCTCAACAAAGTTTATAGTAAAGGAAATTTTCCTTTATTTAAACTAACAAGATAATTTTAAATAAAAAATTCATAATTTAGTTTTAAAATAATATGAATGAAACATTGTCTCAATAGCAAGAAAGTTGCTTACTTTTAAACTTTCATGTTTAAGTTTTATCATATATGATTTAATCCAATTTTATATTGGATTTGATATATAGCTATATATGCAGGTTTATTTATTGGTCTAATTATCCATTTTTATTTTATTCTTATATGAATTTAGTACCTATTTATGATTATAACTTTAATAAAAAACTATAAAACTACAATAAAATATACACTTAAGTAGTCTTACTTTTATTATTTGCAATTATTTAGTTTTATTCTTTCATATATTCAAGAATATTAGTATGCAATCTCAAATTTTTGGTTTTATCTTAATTACAAAATCTTAATGTCATACTAATAACTTACCTGGCTAATAAATTTTCTTGGTATATACTTTTGCATGTTGAGTAAAGTCAAGATTCTAAATAAATAAATAAATATGAAATGTTTATGGAATAACTTACCGTATTTTTTGTTAAAACATGATAAACATCATTTTCCTCCCACAATCTACAACGTTTTCCAGGTTCATCAAGTGATTTTTGTCGAACAATTTTTCTTCCCATCTCTTGTAGCAAATCATGCATCCACAAAAATTTGCCCCAAACTTTTATGAGAGACTTCTCAATGAGACGATTTATTCCAATTTCTGCGAAGAAACCACAACCATCTAGTATGTTAGTTACAAAATCTTTCTCACCCCCTTTAAAGAAGCATGCAATATCTAGAAAAATGTTCTTCTCTGTTTCTTCTAATCCATCAAAGCTTATTAGAAGTCTGTCATGAATTTCCTTGTCAAAATCTCTTTGAAGTCTTTCAATTGCACTTCTCCATTGAGCTGCATCTCTACCGCACAAAAAACAACCGATAACTTCAAGAGCTAGGGGAAGACCACCAGCGTATGCTACAACTTGTTTAGAAAGCTCAATGAAATCATTCTCTGGCACTGTATCACTCTTGAAAGCTTTCAAATTGAGAAGATGAAGTGCTTCATCATCATCCAATGTTGGAGGCTTATACACATCATCCATTCCATAGGATTGGAGCAAATGTTCATCTCTTGTTGTTACAATGATTCTGCTCCCTAAACCAAACCAATCTCGCCTCCCAACCAAGCATTTTAAGTGTTGAAAGTTATCAACATCATCAATAACAACAAGAACCTTCTTGTGAGATAGCCTGCGACTAATCATGGCATTCCCTTCATGAACATTGAATAGATTAAAACCTTCTTCTGGCAATATCTGAGAAAGAAGTTGTTTCTGCAAAGAAACAAGTCCACATTTCTCTGAAACTTCTCGAACATCAGCAAGAAAGCTTTTACCTTCAAAATGAGGTGACATTTGAGAATAAACAACTTTTGCAAAAGTAGTTTTACCAATGCCGCCCATACCACAAATTCCAATAATGCGGACATCATCTTCACCAATGTCTATTTTCAAATGCAACTTTTCCAACCGTGAATTAATTCCAATAAACTCATCATGGCCAATCGGATATGTTTGACATAATTTTGCTGATATCTTTTTAACAATATCTCCAATAAATTCTGATTCATGTCTTCAAACACAAAAAGAGAAATTAAATTTAGTTTCTACTTAAGAAATTAATCACTAATGAAAATGATTATGATGATAAATGAGCCTAGAAATTAAAGAATCAAAAAATAAAAGCACAATAATTTTAACCAAACAAATTTAGGATACTTTTAAAGTAGACTTGGTCATAGATGGAATTACATACTTTACCCATAGGCCAGGTTCATCTCAAACTGAACCTTGACAAGAATTTTTAAGTTCGTGTTTGACTCGTATCATTGTTTAATGAGAAGAATTATTTTATTTAAATTTAATTTTAAAATATATAACGTATTAATATAAAGAATTTTTCAATATTTTTAAAATTTTTGAATAATAATCGAGCTTGCCTTGGGTAAGAGACTCTAAATAATAATTGGACTTAACTCGATTCATGGACAAATCTACTTAAAAACCTCTATATGTACCTCAAAATTTATTAGTATTAGATTAGTATTAGATTAGTATGATTTATTTGGGTTTTGTTTAGAGGGAAATGAAAAAACCCAAATAAATCATACTAATCTAATACTAATACAATTATTAGTCTTTCATTTTTAAATTGTTAGTTGTCACTCCTTTTATTTTTTATTAAATTTAAAAAAAATGTTGATTTTGATGTATTTAATATAAATTTTTAAAGGAAAAAAAATATTGAATTGGAGTTTTTAAAGACGAGTGATATATGAACTTGTCTTAAAGTCAAAATTGAACTGTTGTAATCTTATATGAACTTGTCTTAAAGTCAAAATTGAACTGTTGGAATCTTCTTTTTTTCAAAGTAACTTTTTTAAAGCATTTTTAGAGACATTAGCCCAATAATCTGTGTCCTAAGAATTATTTATTGAGTCAAAACAAAAAAAATCATTACCAAATGTATTTCAAGTTTTTAAAAAATTATTTATGATTTTATTTTTCATAAATGATTAATATATAAGTACATTATAACTCGCAATCTCATCACAAAAAATATTTCTTAAATAAATTTCTTTTCTTTTTATTATTTCAAACAAAACATTATACATGGTGGTCACTTTATTTTGAAGAGACAAGATTTTATTCCTAATACAGTTTGAGACGAAAAACAGAGCAGGAATAAGAATGAAGTCTATGTTTTTTAAATGAAATTCAACAATAAAACACAATATTAAAAAAGTTTTTTAAAGTATATAACATGTACTGCAAAAAAGAAAAAAAAATAAAATTTGCGGTGATTAAAAACAAAAACTAGCCAAGAAAAGAACGAGTTACCTGTTGTTTAAATGCCATCCTTTGATATTAGCCACTTCAGTTAAAGCAGTTCGCCATCTTTGGATCTTGTCTTTAGTTCCCTTGTATCTCTCTTCATGTTTGGAAAAGGCTTCAGCAACTCTTCCTGTTTGTTTTCTCAAATCAGATGGATCCACATCATAAAAAATTGGGAAAATTTTATGCCTCCTCTTTTCTCTCTGTTCAACAATCTCAGCAAGCTCGTCCAAGCACCAACTTGAAAAAGCATACGTTTTTGAGAAAACGATTAGTGAACACCATGATTCTTGAATTGCTTTCAAGAGTTCTGGTGCGATTTCTTCTCCGGCCTCAAGCCTTGGATCATCCCTGAAAGTCTCGATTCCATTCTTTTTTAAAGCAGCATATAGATGATCAGTGAAGTTTTTGCGGGTATCTTCACCTCTAAAACTCAAGAAAACATCATATTTCTGTCGAGAAGAAGAAGATGATGATGATGATGGTAACGACGACATAAGGAGGAGGTGCAAGAGGAAGATATCTCAAGCTGGTGTTTGAGACAGTTCCCTTTGCTTCTATTTATCAGAAACTAAAAACACCGTCAAGTTTGAGCATGAAGCAAGAGAACAACGGATCAATTTCCAAGGAAAGAATAAAACATCTGTCGACAATTTCTTTTTACGCTGCCCAACTGTTATTTCGATTGCATCTATATATGATAACTGTGAAAGCGCCTAGTGGTGGTCTTTTGGATCATAGATATGCTATGAGGCTCCTTCCAGGAAGATTCAAAGAAGATGAGGGGAATTAGCTGTTATGTTTACTAATGTTTATAAAGGAAAATAGCAATTGCGTAAAGTAGACGCTAGACAACGACCAAAAGAGTCTAGTTTCCAAGGGAAATAGGGAAAACAAACATTTCTCGACAATTTCACTTGACCTAACCCTTTTTTAAACAAATCTCTATAATACCTATGAAAGCGCCTGGTGATGGTCTCTTGGGTCAAAGATCTGTTATGATGTTCTTTCAAGGAAGAATCCGCGAGGAAAGAATGGTAAATTGCTATGGGTGAAAATTAAGTGATAACTAAGAGAGTCAAGTTCTTTTCTGTTTTCAAACATTGTTGTTTTGCGTTATTTTTGTGGTGTGCAAGTCCCATTTTGAACAATTAAATTGTGGAAGGAGAATAGTATATGAATTTTAGAGCTTTTAGTTTGCACTTGAACGTAAATACAGGGGAAGCTTCAATGAATAATCATCATTCTTCGCAAGGAGAAGGACTTGGTGAGATATTGCTAACTAAAGACCACTTATTCCATTTTTGAGCACTCTTTGATAAAATTATAGTTGTATTTAGAATTTTGAAGAGCTCTTTTCTTCACCATTGCGTCATGGCATACTTGACCGAACACATTTTAATTTTCCATTTATTTTGATCGAATATGATTTCACTTTTCAACTTTTGCTTTAATTTTCTAAAAAATTGTCAAGACAAAAATACTAAAAAATAACATAAATTACATGGCATATGTGGGATTTGGATTCCCTTATTTCTAAGGTACAATACCTATTAGAATTTCTGAGTTTTAGACTCTCTCCCCTTAAGCCATCTGCTTCCGGCAGTAAATAAATACTGCAAGTCATCATATGCATCATGGCAAAATTGACAAATTTGATAAGTTCATGGCAGCAATGCTAGGCAACGAATCTTGAATGCAATGTCATCTGGCTTCATAATTATTTACTTTGATTGGATCATACATCAAGAGCCACTTCTCCACTTGCCATAATAACCAAAACTCCAAAACTAGTAGCATAACATTGAAACTTGCCATTTGCTTGATTATTTTTTGCTTCTTTTGGTTAGGAGAAAGCTTTTATACTGCAACATAAGTTAAGTTGCCATTAAAGTTTTCAAATTAGGGTAATCACAAGGGAAGTGACTTTAACATGCATTTATTAACAGTTTTTTAAACTCATTATCATTAAATTTCCCTTTGAGTTATATTACTCCCTACATTCCTATTTGTTTGTCTTGCATTGACTTTCATATAATTAAGAAAAAAATTTTGACTTTAATGTATTGAATATTAAAATTAAAATTTTTTTATAAAATTAAAGTTTCATAATTTTTAATGTCAAAAAGTAAAAAAAAATCATAAAAATAATTTTAAAATATAAAAAATAAGAGTTTTAAATGTTAAAAAAGAAAATAAGACATAGTTTTGGGACATAAAAAAAAAATGAACAAAGAAAATGAGACAGAGGGAGTAAAATTTTTTTGGCCAGTTTGAGTTATATTAATTGGCTCAAAAATTCACATGAAATTATACGAACTAGCTAATAGAGCATAGGACAGGTAATGCAGCATGGCAAATGAACAAGTTTATTGCTTCACTGAGGAAAAGATGAGGAACTTGTTGGAAATTTGAAAGGAAAGCCTTGGAAGCGTAGTAAGCAAATTTTTTGGTCTTAGGTGGTTAATCTCATTTTGATTATATTATTATAGTATTGATTGGATGGATAAGGCCACTTCCACTTGCGATTCAAAGTGGCGCAAGGAACACGCGCGATGGGGAGACAATAGGATCTATGCTATTGAAGCATGCTTTTTACATAAAACATTACTGGCCATGACAGACCATATAGTAATTTTGTTTAAATAAGTGATGAGTAAGAGAGAAAGCTCTTTTCTGTTTTGTGATGTCTATCAAGTCCTATTTTGAATAATAAAATTGTGAAACGAGAATCTATTTGTTGATATGTAGATTCCAAGATGTCGCATTTTTTTATTAGTGGAGATCATTAGCCTTTTTTTTTTTTTTTTCAAAAGGTGCGAGACCCACTTTTTTTTTAAAGTGAGATCCAAACACTAAATTTTTGTAAATGTGTTTTATAGGGTTCATTACTTTTTATTTTTTAAAAATATTTTTAAAGGTGTGAGGTTTTTTATTGTTATTTTTTGGGTGCACCTCACATTTTTTCTTTTTGAATTTTTATAATTTATTATATTTATAATTTTTTAAAAAGAAATCAAAAATATTTTTTAAAAAGATTTTTTCTTTTTTATGAAGTTATAATTTTTTAAAAAGAAATCAAAAATATATTTTTTAAAAAGATTTTTTCTTTTTTATGAAGCCCATTTATACCAAATGTCAAGATAGGAGGAAGAGTTTGGGTTTAGTAATAGTGTGGTTAGCCGCTTGGGTCGAGGAAGAAGGCAAAGATAGTGTGAATGGAACTTAGAAAAGATTAGAAGAAATAGGAAGTGTGGTGATGAGTGAGAGAGGCCTCGCCATTGATGAATTTTTAAAGAAAGAGAGAGTTAGAGTGAACCATAAATAGAGATGAATTTTGAGAGATGAAAGTGGGAAAGGTTTGGTGGATTTTGGTTCAACCGAATCAATAATAGAATTTTTATTTTGTTATTTTCTACCTTAAAATTTAGGTGAGAATTTGGAAGGCTTTTGGAAACTATTCACGTGTGCCATTTAAAACTTAAAATTATATTTTTTGCTTTTTTTTTTCTTATTTAGGTGAAAATTTGAGAGGGAAAAGCAAATGATTGATTAAAATTTTAATATTTTAATTTTTTTTGGATAATTTAGTTGAAAGTTTGAGAGGGAATGTGAGTTGTTAATTAGTGATTTTTTTTTTGTATTTTTATGCATGTAGTCATGTATAATCATTTTAAAATAATTAGTAATTTTTTATATAATTTCTATAATGGTGATTTTATTATTAATTGAATTTTTTATGAGTTGATTGATAAATATTAAATTGCTAATTATTATATTATTTTAGTTTACTTAGTTATTTTAATTATTTCACTTAAATATTTGATTTGATGGTGTAAAGTGTATTTATCCATGCTCAAAAAGTTAGGTTTTAATCATCTCCCCTCAATAATCATACATTATAAAAAAAAATTAAAATGTTCATCACTATTAATTCTGAATTATAACTACGAAATGTGAATAAAGTATTTTGACATATAAATAAAAGAATTAAAATATAATAAAATAGTTTAAAAATCATAAATAAGAGTTTCTATAATTATAATTATAACAATTATATTTTATAATAAGTTGTACAAAATTAAAAAATTCTATTTTTTGCAGTAGGACAACTGGAATCAAGAATCAGGACTTAAGGGAAGGAATTTGCAAAAGCCATGTAAATAGGTGGAATTTGGAGCTACCGCTTTAAATTCCTTGTTAATTTTCAAAATCCTTCTTTTAATTGACGAAAATGTCAAAAATATATTAAAAAATCATTGCAAATAAAATAAGTTTTCGTAACAATAATTTTTTATCATTACAAATATGATAAAAATTTTCTTAATAACTTTTTGTTGGTATATACAATATTAAAAAAAATTAAACAACGACATTGAAAAATTATTGCAAATAAAACAAGTTGTAGACACCGGTTTTGTCTGGGTCTACTGTTTTCATTTCAGTTTAATATTAATAATTTTAATAATAATAATAATAATAATAAATATATTTTAAAAAATATAATAATAAAAAAAGGAAAAAAGAGATAGAAACCAGAGGGCTGGTACGACGCTGCTGCCCCTGTCCAGCCCCTGACCAGTCCCCTGTCCAGCCACCCTACCACGCCTATGACCACCATCTATCCCCCATATTTG
>NW_019168270.1:13533664-13585465 GCF_002303985.1 Durio zibethinus
AATTCGGCCCAAAAGATATTTAATCTAAGTCTAGTATACCCTGCATAGACCCAAAGACTGCCACAGCCCATTGGCCTGCCATTGCTTGAAATTTTTATTTTCAAAATTTTCCTTCCTCATTCTTTTGTTCATTTAACTTCTTTTTTATAGAAATATCATATCTTTGAATGTTGAATTCGAATAAATAAAGTGATTGCTTTGGCTATTACTTTTGTTATTGGAATTTTAATTGATCGATTCATTTTGGAGTTTTATTGATTTTTTTTTGCTTGGATCATAATCAGTATTGTTTTATTAGGGCTTAAAGGAGCTAAATTTTGGATTTTCATATTGAAAACTTATGAGTTCAGTAATTACTGTACGTTGGGACTTGTGACTACGTTCTTACAATCATGTTACTTTAAAGTTGCCAAATTTATTGTTTCTTTTTTTTTTTTTGAAATTTGGTCTTTGAACTAATAATAGAAGGCAGTAGTTGTTGTGGCAACTGTGGCGACAGTTAAGTGTCCTCTGCCCTTATTTGTCAGGGAACAATTGCTTGGAAGTGCCCTAATGAACAGTTTGCAAAAATGGGTCCTTCCTTTGGCCCCTGCTGCAGGGGTTTAAAATAACCAGACTATTCGTCCATGCAGTAGGCGTGCTTGGTAAAGAAGTCGGTGATAAATGAGCATGTGTTCTCACTTGAACTCATATTCATCCATGAACCAAAACCAACTTTCATATACTATTTGTCCTTGCAATAGGCGTGCCTTGTTAAAAATAGAGACAACATGGTTTTAGCAAAGCCTCACATTCTTTAAATGATTCTTTATCAAGCTATGTTTTGTTAACTGGTTTCTCACATCACTCTTTTTGCTCTGAGAAAAATCTTCCTTATCTGATGCATTACTAGAAAATTTATGTTTCATGTATTGGCAGGTTGTTATTCATGAAGTAATTGATGTTTATAAATATGAAGATTCGACTGATATAATGATCCTTGATGAGAGAGTTGATGTAACGAAAAAAAGGGAAGGCTGTAAAAAATAGCTCTGGTTGTGTATAGTGCTGTTCAATCAGAAGTATCTGAGAGATTGAAGTGTTTTTGTAGTGATTTCTGTTTATTGTGCCTAGCATCAAATTTAATGCACAAGTGGACCTATAATTTGGTTGTTTATTTTTCCCCATTTTCTATACAGGGCTTTGTGACTAAATCTCTTAGTTAAATAAACAAGGTTGAACCTTCTAAGAATTCTACCCAAGGATCAAATAATATATTTAACCTGGATTGTGATTTGGCTTATAATGATGAGTTATTTTGGTAACTATTACCTTTCCATGTTGCAAGCACATTTTGATTATGTTGATATTCCTGCTGGAGTAGAGGCATCCATCCCTTGGTTTGCAGATTTTTCAGAGAGTAAAAAGAAAACTTCTTATGGAAACATTTCATCGACTGTTGATGCTCCCTCGTGCAGTAGCTCCAGCTTTTTGGTATCATTTTAAGTCTGCTATACAGAGCCAAATTGGAGCTAGTAGTTTGTTGCATTCAAATTTTCCTGTGAATGTAGATGCACAACTAAATCACACTGTGGATGCGGAACCATCCATGTCTCGGTGGCTACCACCTATGAAGCCCAAATATAGTTTCTATAAGCATAATATCTATTCAAGTTTTCCTGATCCAGTTGATGCCACGTATGTAACTCCTTAAGAAGTGGCAGACATCAGAAATCAGAGAAATGTAAATGAAGAAGATATCCTCAGTAAGTTCCAACTATTTAAATAGTTTGATACTGTTGAAGATTTTTCAGACCATCACTATGCTTCAACTGATGCTTCAACAAAGCAGGTGACTAGCTTTTCAAGATATATTAAGCTCTTCCTTTTCTTTGTTGTGATATTCCTAATTTTCAACCAATAAAATTGGTCTTTATTAAATTCTGTTTGTGACAGCCATCAAAGAAGATTCAGGAGGAGTGGAAAATACTTGAGAAAGATTTACCGGTGAGTTTTAAGCATTATATCCTACTCATCCTACTCCAAGAGAATTTTCATTTGATAACTCTTTCTTTCTTTTATCAATCGCATTTCAATAAAATCATTGTTTAGTGAATACTGCAAACAAACTTGAATTGTGACTTAAAATGCACACTAAGTTTTGGATGCAATATTAACAGCTGAGATCTTCCACTGTGATTGTAACAATTTCCTCTTTTGCCGATGAAATATATAAATAATATTGCTTCTTAGTTTATCTCTTTTTTTTTTTTGTCTCAACAGATACTATTTTTGTTAGGGTTTACGAATCAAGAATGGATCTCTTAAGGGCTGTAATTATAGGAGCAGAGGGCACCCCCTACCATGATGGTCTCTTTTTCTTTGATGTTTTCTTCCCTGCTAGCCATCCTCAAGTACCACCAGTTTGTAATTGAGGGTTATGAATTTGAAATATTATCTTGCATCTTTTATGATTATATCTTTTGGTATACATGTTTGGTTTGATGACTAGGAAATTGCTTGTTTCAGCATGTATACTATCTATTCTGGTGGACTTCTGCTCAATCCAAATTTGTATAGTTGTGGCAAAGTATTTCTTAGTCTTCTTAACATTTGGTCTGGTTATAAGAATGAGAAGTGGATACCTGGTATGTCAACCATGCTCCAAGTTCTGGTATGTATTTAGGCTCTAATCTTGAATCAGAAGCCCTAATTTAACGAGCCTGGTTTGGCACATCATAATGGTACATCAAAAGGGGAATTATTGTCCCGGCATTACAATGAGGATACATTTATCTTGTCAGTGAAGACAATGATCTATTCAATGTGGTACTAATCACTTGCACTAAGATATTGATATTGATGATAATATAAGAAAATTTTGTTCCACAATGCGAGTTAGAATGTATAATTACCATTGCTTTTCTTTGGCTTAAAATTCTAAAAAAAATCATGTTTGGCTGCAGCATTTTGAGGACTTTGTTGTGGGCCATTTCTACAGGCGTGCTGATGATATTCTTGTGGCATGTAAAGCATATATGGATGGTGCTCAGGTAGGTTGCATGGTAAAAGGTGGTGTTCAAGACGTCGATGAAGGTGAGAAAGCTGCTCAAAGAAATTTAATGACTCTATGGCTGGATGTGTAAATATGCTCGTGAAAGAATTTACAATACTTGAAATCAATGATTGTGAGAAATTTCTTAGTCTCCTCGAATGTCAAAATAACCGAGTTGATAATACGTTCAAGTCTGCAATATGAACTCCTTTTTTAAATTAAAATTTTGAAACTTCGATTAAAATGGTTTAATTTATAAATATGTAAAGTGGTTTTTTTTTTCTTATCAAGATGCTTTGGTTCATAGGACACTTATATATAGTTTCAGCATTGTATATGGATGTAAATAATTTCAACATTGTAAATTGGAAATTTTATAAATATTGCATATTAATTTATTTATTTATTTAAAATCTGGGCTCTACTTAAAATGATAAATTAATTACCATGAAAAATTATTAACAAGTATATATGTTACTAGTTAAGATTCTGTAATTTGGATATATATACAACCAAAACTTTGGGATTACGTATGAGTATTCTTGCATATATGAAAGAATAAGATTATTATAGTTCATTTATTATAAAATAACTTTACTTTTTTGGCCAGAATAAAATAAGACTATTTAAGTGTATATTTTATTATAGTTTTATAATTTTTTTTATGAAGTTAAAATCACAATTAAGTATTTTATTTCATATAAAAAATCAAATAAATAGATAATGAAATTGGATCAAAACTTACACATAATGATACATGCAACTTGAGACAAAGCCTCATTTGCAGTATAGTTTTATAGTTAAATTATGCATTTTTCTATTTAAATTTCTCGTGTTAATTTAAATAAGATCAAACTAATTTCTTTTAGTCTTAACTGTTAAGCTTTATTTTAGAATTAGCCTAACCATTTAAAATCTTTAGTATTATGTCTCGTTTTAGTCCATTCCTCTTATAATTTAGCTATTAATTTTGTTACACCGTGCATTTTATGTCTCCTTATCCTTCACTCTTTTGATTTTTAGGCTACGGAAGCAATTGAAGGCATGGTCATCAATAGTAAAGGGTACAAAGGCATACATATACATATACATGTATTGATGTACATATAGTATTACTTAAACTTGACTTATTTTTGAACCATGGTTGCTAGATCATATATATTATTAATATTTCCTTGCATTACATCCTTTAAATTTTTTTATTGTAGTTCTTTTAATAAAGTCAGAATTATATATGTTCAAAGGTTAGTTATCCATTTAAACTTAAAGACTTATTTGCTTTTTGGAGGGTTAAACAAAAAAATCGTGTGATAAAAAATTTGGTTGTTTTAACTAAAAAAGTTTTGAGTATTTTAGAAGGAAAAAAGAAAAGATAGAAAAGCTTGAATATTATGCTTGCTTTCTCAAGTGTTGAAGGCTTGGCGTATTTTGAAACTCGGCATTTTTGTTTTGCTCTTGTTTTTCAGGGAACAGAGCAAGACCTTCACTTTGAATGCTGATGCCTTCTTGAAGATGAAAAGATTAAGATTGCTCAGAGTCTCCTTGCCTTCAAGCTTCCAACAAGAAAACCATGTATTAAGAATGCTCAAAGTCTTTCATCGACTGAATTCTCAAGATCTCAAATATATTTCTGATGAGTTACGGCTTCTAGATTGGAGTGGATATCCTTTCAGATCCTTGCCTTCAAGCTTCCAACCAGACAACCTTGTTGCACTTCTCCTACCCAATAGCCACATTGAACATCTATGGAAGGCAAACACTTCATTAATTTGATGTTTGTCTTGTAGCTTATTCTAAGATTAATTATAAAAAATTTGAAGAAGATATGAAAATAATAATAAAACGAAGAGTTCCGATTGTTTTGTCTTTTCTCTCTAATTTATTATTGTTTTCAACAGCCTTTATCTAAATTGAAATTAGTCAACCTTCAAGGCTCCAAAAACTTGATCAAGGCACCAGATTGCACAACGGCACCAAATCTCGAAAGTTTGATTTTGGAAGATTGTACCAGACTAGTTGATGTTAATCTCGGTGTTCAAAGCAAGCCTAAACTTTTGAATTTAAGAGGCTGCAAAAGTCTTAGGTCTCTTCCAAACAAAATTGGAATGGAATCTCTTGATAAATTAATTCTTTCAGGCTGCTCAAATCTTCAAAGGTTTCCAGAGATTGAAGGCGAAATGGAATGTTTGCAGGAGCTTCATTTAGATGGAACAGGCATTGAAGAACTTCCCTCTTCAATTGGACGTCTCAGCCATCTTGTTTTGTTAAATCTGAAAAATTGCAATAACCTTTCGAGTCTCCCAAACAGCATAGATGGGTGCAAATGTCTAAAAACTCTTAATCTCTCTGGTTGTTCTAAAGTTGGAACTTTGCTAGAGAATTTGCTGCAAGTAGAATTTTTGGAGGAGCTTGATTTAAGTGAAACTTCCATAAGAATACCACCATCCTTCATTTTTCAATTTAAAAATCTGAAAGTTTTGTCTTTCAAAGGATGCAAGGGACCACCATCAAAATTACGATCAAATTTCCCTTCTCGTTTCTTGGCAAGAGGAAGTATAGATTCCATGGCTCTGATGTTACCTCCTTTGTCAGGTTTGAGTTCTTTGACAAAGCTGAATCTGAGTGACTGCAATCTTGGGGATATTCCTAATGATATTGCTTGTTTGTCCTCTTTGAAAGAACTTTATCTTAGTGGTAACAATTTCATCTGCCTTCCAGAAACTCTTAGTCGACTTTCCAAGCTTTATCTTCTTGAGTTGGTAGATTGCAGGAAGCTTAAATCGTTGCCTAAGCGTCTCCCTAGCGTACGATGCGTGTACCTAGATGGTTGTGCGTCACCGGAAGAAGATGCAGATCCAATAATAGAATGCAATTTACTTTTTGGCAGATTTGGTGAATTTAGAGGTATTAACTGCTATAAATTGGCTGAGAAAAACAATGCATTGACAATGCTGAAAAAACACATTAAGGTTGGTATCTCTCTCTCACTGAATCTCACTTTCTAGAATTTAATGTATTAGTTTCCAATCAACGGGGTTTTCTTTTCTTTTCTTTTTTTTTTTTGTTCCAGGTATTTGTGAATGTAACACGGGCCTTTGACATTTTTGTACCTTGAAGTGAAATCCCAGAATGGTTCAACCATCAGAAGGATGGATCTTCATTAAAGATAACACTGTCTCCTAATATTCAGAATGATAGTCAGTGGGTGGGAGTTGCTCTCTGCTGCGTTTTTGTTAATGATGAAGCCTACAATTTTGATGATGATAAGTGGAAGCCGTCGAAGGATATCTGCCATCGCATGGATGGTTACTATCGTAAATATGGTCGGACCTGTTATTTCCTCCCAATGAATAGGCGGCAGCATGCCAAGAAGGACCACCTTTGGCTAACTTATATGTGTCGTTCCCAGTTTTATCTCGATGAGGTCAACGAATTTGAATCTGGAATACGAAACGGAATACGAAACGAGTCGTATTGCAAAGTGAAGAAGTATGGGCTTCGATTAGTGTACAAGAAAGATTTGGAAGAGATGGAACAAATACAAGAGAAGCACAACAGTCCAGCGTCTACAGGGAATGGTGGTGCCCTTGGAAAGCGAAAGAGAGATATCTATGAGAAGAGGGCAGGGCTGAGTGAGATTGACAGTGCTGAAGAGAGACCACCACCTAAATGGCCAAAAAAATTATAAAATTTGATGATGGGAAGAAACAATAATTCTGGTAAACTACTAAACACTCGTCTCTATAATTCTTTTTGCTAGACCTTTTATACTGTTTAATTTTATTTATTTATTTCATTTTTTACATGATAGAAACTTGGATTATAATGAATTCTTTTTTATTTTTTATTTATTTGCAATTTTTTCTGGACAATTTGAGGATATACACTATCATCTGATCTCTTATAAATCTAGTTTGCATTATATATACATATATATTTTCTTTTAATAAAGAAAATTTCATTTTATCTATGTGTGCTTTGTTCCAGGTTGAATTGGATGATAATCAAGTGGAATAATTGAGACAACCTGTTGGAGGCAAGTACATTACTCTATATAAAAGATGGTGGGAGTGTGAAATCCGTTTGATGTCGTATGGAGAATAAACATCTTATCTTTGCTATAAAATTGTTTTGTAATTTGTTAAATTTGAAACAAAGTTTCATTTGTTGCCATTCGTATTGCTTAGGCCTTACTTATATTATGATTGGTTGCATATTGTAATGGTGTTTTGGTGTGATTGAGTGCCTGGTTTAATAGCTTTGTGTGAACATTCTTTTAATGGAAACTAGCAGAATCTCATTAGATATCTGAAACAGTGTCGAGGGCACAAAAGAATTCAGGAAGAGACTTCCACCACAATTTTTGGTGTCCCACTTCACAATCAACTATAGCAAGGTTATTATTTGCATAGACATTAGCACTCCTCCTAGCATAAGAAAATTGACATAAGGTAATGAATCAGACCATCATTCAGTACATACGATACAACAATGAATCAAACGATTCATTTTTTATATAGTTGATCAAATATGAGTTATCAAATTAATCCTTACAACCACCATTGAGGTTCTTTTTAAGCAGCAATTCTCCAACTTAAAAAGAAATACAATAATAAACAACCTTCTGATATTATGAATGTGATTGAGCTGCATTTAATGGCAATTGCTAAATTTAATTCCAAATGCAATGTCAAATAATGTGTAAAATTTCGATTTAAAATTTTGACTATGGTGAATTTGTACTCAATAAGAAAAACATATCAAACTTGCAATTGCATGATTACTATTGATATTGCTTTCAATCGTAATTGTGATGGGAATCCTAATATCAAAAAAGCCTTAATTTCTTGGGAGAAAACACTACAAGAAAGTGAATATTTAGTAATGGTCAACATTGTTACAAAATAGCACTTTATCCTTGTTAAATATTTTTTAAAATGATTTTTTGTCATTGTGAGATCATTGCTATTAACTCCATTGAAAAAGAGTTAATGCCACAAATTATATTGTCATTGAAATATATATATATATATATATATATATACATTATAACGATTTTTAATTGTTACTATATAAATCATGTTTTTACAACGATAAAATGTCGTCATATAAACTTTATTCTAACAACAATAAATTTTGGACACCAAAACTTTTATACAATATTATTTTATCGTTGCAAAATTTTTACATAATAATATTATTTTGTTTGCTAAATTTTTAACGTAACAATAATATTGTAGTTGCTAAAAATTATTTTGCAACCACAAAATGCCATTGTATAAACTTCAATTTAGCAACTATAAAATTTGATTATAGAAACTCTTACATAATAATATTATTTTAATTACATATCATATTTCGTAATGATAAAATGTCATTTTAATTTTATTTTAAGAATTTTTTCTTTCAGTTGCAAAAATTTTTTATATAATAATATTATTTTAGCTGCCTTAAAATATTATGCAACATAATCTTATCTAGTTGCCAATTACCTTAAGCATTATTTTTTTGTCGTTTCAATAAATAATTTAAATGACCATAATCATTGAAAAATCATTAAAAAATCTTTTACATATCTACTATTATTGTTGGTATGTTAACACTGAAACTCTTCATTTCTTGAAGAAGCACATCAACATCCTGCACAAGTCAGAAGTTCAAAGTACAAGTTCTTAAATATTCAGGCACACTTATAAGTGGAAAAAAAGAGAGCAAAGTGAATACCTTTAGATATCATTTGAAAACTTTTGCAAGATCAGTCGGATAATGTAATTATCGGAGGTAATTTTATTATTAAAGTAATCTTAACACTGAAATTACTTTATTTGATTAATAATGATTAATTCTTAAGAATTAAAGATCACTCTATTTAGTATTACTAAAAATCAAATGTTATTTTTATAAAAATATAAAAACAATAATGCATATTGTAATAGTTAGACAAATTAATATTTTTAAGGCTGTTTATAGATAACAATTTCTAAAATATTAGTAATATTTATTTATTTTAAAATAAAATATAATTAAATTATTAAATCAATAAACATAATGATCTAATCACCATGGTTCAATTATCATGATTTTTGAAGTGATCATCCTATACCAAACACTACATTAGAGTATCAGAAGCATTTAATGTACACCGATTCTAACATGATTCAGCCAGGCTTACTAGATTAAAAATCATTTCTGTTTCCTGAACTTGGACCTGAAGCTCCAATATCTATCCAAATAATAATGAAATATCATATAAAGAAAATAACAACCATATTCCCAGGTCTTTTTTTTTTTTTCAAAGAAGACAGCTGTTTCACAAGATAAAGAAATTCAATCACCTCTGATTGTAACTCGCAAAGAATGTCAACCTCAATCGCTGCAGGACGTTTAACTGAGATAATTTTTCTTGCACTGTCTATCCAGACCTAAAGATCCTCAACGATGAAAGTGGATCCCGAATGAAAATATACAATCAGAGATAACAAAAATAATTTATGAATGTTAAAAAGATATAACTTAGCCAAAGATATTTTCTATGATAACTTCTCACTTTGTTTCACATGGATTTGTGAGCTGTAAGCCCTTGAATACAATAACTCCAACTCATCAATCTGGAATTTAAACGATGAAAATAATTATCAATATCATGGGAGAGAAGAGAAGCATCATTCTAGACCAAACTATAAGCTCTTCTGAAAATCTAAAAGTTTAATTTAAGCGATTGGAATAATATGTACAAGCATGTCTAGAGACACCTCGGAGCATGTTGATAGAGCAGCATCAATATCCTGAACCAACAAACTGGCCTCTTCAGCGCAATCCTCCACAAAATAAACAGCTACATGAGTTCTCATACGCAGACAAAAGAAAAAGGAAGATTAAACAATACAATCACTACACTAATACACCTTCAACTTGAGATGTCCTGGCTCATTACAGGGCAGAGGATCAAAACTAAGCACTTTCTTAACCCGTTTAAGTGAAACTTTCTCAGAATCACCTCCAGGAGACCAATTGTCAATTTTAGAAAGACAGTCTCTTATTCCTTGTGCCCATTTCTGAGCTTCAGTCAGATCCTTTTCCACATCCCGGACCTATAATACATGAGAGGAAAAAAAATTACTTCAGCTACCAATATAATAATGTGCAGAATGAAGAGCAGTACAAGAATGAAACATATTATCCTTAACTCTTACTGAATCCATCTCTGAACCAGCCCACATAAAGTATTCAGCTTCCTTCAACAGATTAGTATATGCATTACCTGAAAAAGGACTCTGCAAAATATTACACGAGCACGAAAGCCATTGTTATTAAAAACATAGGGATTGGAAAACTTGAATAAGCTGTAGAAAGAAGTAATACTTGTCGTGGCGAAGGGATTCATAACACTGCTTCGCTCATAGCAGTTTTGCCCTCGTACTTGTGGGTTATTTCATCATTGCAATATCCAAAAGGCAAATACATGCCGGGAAACCTAGGAATTTACAAAATTCAATCACATATATAATCAATAAAAGAAAAAACCAAGCAGTTGCGTGTAAGCGAAAGACTTAGATGAAATTTTTTTAGATAAGGTTCGTGAAGTTCTTAATTAAAAAAATTAAATAAAAAGTAAAATAAAAAATTAAAACTGATAGAGTAAAAGGTTTTGTTACACAAATTAAGTAGCAAATTTTGAAAAAATTATAATATTATATTTTTATATAGATATTTTTATCAAAAACGTTGCTAAAATTTTACCGTTGAATAAGTATTGATTAATTTTGAAATATAAACAACATTTTTAATTATTTTTTTATATATTATTGGTGTTCACATTAAATTCTATCAATTTATCTGTTTAAATTTTTTTATTAAAGTTTTTGGTTAATCATTTTTTAGAAAAAAATTCATAAATCTCACCTAAAAAATTTCATATAAGTTTTCTCATGCAGGTAAGTAACATAAAATAAATATTTTGGATACAAATAAACAAATATCTCACACTTGAAATAAAATTCACAATAACTTCAAACATAAAAACCCAAAAAATTAGAGAGATAAAAAAATAACCTACACATGAGAATTTTGAAAGAAACCCATTAATCACCGGGAGTTTTCAAACATAATCTAACTTTATATATAAAAAACTAGTTTTTTAAAACCCGTACAGTGTGCGGGATTTTTATTAAATTTTTCATAATTTTAAATTTATTTTTTAATTATTTATCTAACATATAATCATATATTTATAAATTCTAAGTTATAATTAAATGATAATTTATACATAATATATTATAAATTATATTGTTTATCTAAAAGAAGTCTAAACTTTTGTAAATTTTCAAGAATTATAACAATCTTTTTTTCATTAAAAAATTTTTTCTTCAATTTATTTACTAAATACTAAAAATTTTGCTACCCTTTTTTTCTTGTTTGATAAAAAAGCAAGAATGAATATTTAAATAGTTAAGATTAATAATTATTTTTATCATAACGTTGATTGGGTGGTGTATATATATTTGATTGAACAACAAATCACAATTATTAATTTTGTTATAATCATTTGCTTTTTATTAGTTTTTATTTTTGACATACTTCAAGTAATTATTACACGAATATATTAGGCTAACAATTATTTCTATATATGTCAACAAAATAAAGCTATTTTTTAGATAAAAGGGAAATAATAATTCTCTATGTTATGCTTAAAAAAAAAATTTTGTAATATTTTTTATTTTTAATTATTTTTAACATAATTGATAGTATTTTTTGTGAGTTAGATATGATAGTAATCATCATTCTTCTCATATCATCCATTTTAGACAAAGAAATACGATAATAAAAAATATAGCAAAAGGAAATAGAGAAATAAATTTATATACTAATTTGTCAAGATTAAATATATACAATAATAAAAGTAAATATGTTAATAAATGAACAAAAAATAAAAACATTGAAGAAATGAATAAAACAAATATATATATATAATACAAAAAGTTAATTATAATCAATCTAAGCAAAATTAAAAAAAGTTATGGACTAAAGAGAAACAAATAAATTAGCCAAATATATAATATAAAAATATTTGAATTAGAACATAAATAAAATATTATATTCTTTTTCCAAACAAAAACATATTTTTATCTAACTTTTTTATTAACATTCAAATATCTCATATTTTCATGTAAAGATGTAAGTTTTTATTACTCTTAAAATATATGCTTTCTAGTCAATAATTCATTAACTTATCGAAAAGTATTAAATTTAAATAATCTATTAAATAATTTTTAATTTTGATAGATTTTGATTTGAATTTAAATAATTATTTAAAAATATTAAATTTAAATAATTTATTAAATAAAATTATTTAATTAAAAAATAAAATGTTATTGAGTATATATATTTGAAACTACCATTAAATTTTAAAAAACTATAAATTATGATTTACTATGTTTGAATTCAAATCTTATGTAAAAATTTCAATCTTAAATAGATATTGATTTTAATTTAAATAATTTATTAAAAAATTTTATTTGATAAATAAAATAATATAAATATTATCCTATGTGTCATTAAAAGAGATTATCCACCTAGGCATCCATATAAGCAGTTTTGATCATGTAACATTGTATGTTGTAATATAATATATATATATATATATATATTAGATTTAAATATGCAACGACAAGGAAATGTCATTACAAATTTAATAAGATTTAGTAACGATTTTTTTATCGTTATGAAAATGGTATATATATTATAACAACTTTTTTTGCTATTGTGTAAAATATTTAAAAGATTAATTAACTAGAACGAAAAATTGTTACAAAAATAATAGTATATCACAATGACTTTTTTTGTCGTTACTGATTTAATAGAAATTCATAACGACAAAAATTATCAATGTATAAAATATGAAAAAATTCAAATAAGCAACGACTATGAATTATCCCTTATCCACTTGTTTTCCAAAACTCTGCAATAAAAAGAAAAAAAAAAGGGTTTTCCTACAACTGGAGGTTTACGTCTTATGAATGTGTATGTTTGTATGTTTGTAAGTGGACTAAATGAGACTGAGAGAGTTCACATAGGTATGGGTGCATGGGTATGTGTTTGTTTGAGTTGAAAATATTCCATAGGACTAGAGGACATTGAAAGGGTCTATGAGTATTGATTGTTAAGTGAGATTGATTTGATGTATGTTTATAATTTTTATAACTAGTAGATCTTATTTCTCATCCGTGGATGTAGGTCAATTGGATTAAACCACATTAAATTGTTGTCTCTTATGTGATTATTTAATTATTTGATTTCATTTTCACTAATGTGATTAGATATGAGGTTTTTTCGACCAACAAGTGGTATCAAAGCTGTAGTGATCCCTAACAAGTGGTATCAGAGTTGTGTTGATTTCCTTACAAGTGGTATCAAAGCTAAAAGCTCTAGATATGGAAAGAGTTGAAGGTTCGAGACGTGGGAAGAGGTAAGTCTAGAAGAACTCAATTCAAAAGAAGAGTTAAAGTTCAAATTTTGAGAATTGAGGATCGGTTTGTGTGAAATGTGAAGACACACAAAAGAAGATGATTGTGAGACTCTCGTTGCATGTCTAGCATGAAGACAGATAATTTAATAGAAATTGAGTCAAGGTGGAGATTATTGAAAATAATAACTCAAATCCTATAAGAGATTTACTTGGGATTGGTCAGATATTGCTTAATGGACAAGAAAAATTGTAGAAGAAGAATTCTAAAAGAAAAGAGATTCTTAATAGGCAAGTTTAACTTGCAAAAAAAATTAAAAAAAAAATAATTCTTAATAAGTAAGTATGTATGCTTATAAATAGGTAAAGTCTCTATAGGGTTAGGTATGAAAAAATATGTAAGAGAGTTGTAAGGTTTTATAGGATAGACACCCTATAAGACTACTGGAGGCTTACATCTTATGGGTGTATATGTTTGTATATATGTGAGTAAACTAGAGGAGACTGAGAGAGTTCACATAGGTATAGGTGCATAGGTACATGTTTGTTTGGGTTGAGAATATTCCATAGGACTAGAAGAGATGGAAAGGGCCTATGGGTATTGATTATTAAGTGAGATTGATTTGATGTATGTTTGTAATTCTTTACAACTAGTGAATTTTGTTTCTCATTCATGAGCGTAGGTCAATTGGACCGAATCACATTAAATTATTATCTCTTATGTGATTATTTAATTATTTGATTTTACTTTCATTGATGTGATTGATAGGAATCTTTTACTTAATAAATAATATCAGAGCTGTGATAGTCTCTAACAATAATAACCACATAAGCTCTTGACTTTTTCCTTAACATTTGTTTTCTTTCTCTTTCAATATGTTTTCTCTTTTGTTGACGAATTCCCATGCCCAACCATATTTGCAATCCCTATTAGATTGCTTTTGTAGGTCAGATTTATGTACTTGAAAAGACGGAGAGAGAGACTTGGATTTTTCTTTAATTAGATGAGATAAGTGGAGACTTGTTTTTATACTTGCTTCCCGAATGTAACTAATAATCCTCTTTTTGTTTTACAACTTTATCATGAATCTGTTTTTGAATTTAACCAACAGTCCAGATCTTGTGTTTTTTCTTTGAATATGTTGTTTTACTCTAATATTTTTTTGTCTTTAATATATATCTAGATTATTACCCAAATGAATTCACCGATAAACAACCCCTAAAATTTATGTAAATATATTTAATTCAAATTTGAAGTTTCGAATTGGTTTCACATACATGGAAAAATAAAAGAGTTTTTTTTAGAATTATAGATTGATTAAATTCATTGATGAACCACTTGTTTACAATCTGCAAAAATAATTGGTAAAAAATTTAGGACATTTTTCTATCCAATAAGAATCTGCTACCAAGTTCACTCCATGTTTTGGCAACTCATGCACTGCTCTATTTTCTGTTCGTCTAATATGAGATAAATTACACTATTGAAACTCTTTTACATGCATACAAGCCTTATCAATGATGATGCCAATTGGGGATAGATCAATTTCATCATTTCTCAACCGACTTATCACTCCTAATGCATTTCCTTCTAGTACAACTTTTGTGAACCCATGTTCTTAGCAAAAACTAGAGCTTTGACCGCTACGCAGCTTTCCACGATCCAGGGATCCAAAACTCCCTGTATTTTAGCAGGTAGTGCCCCAAGGCCAATGCCCTCCGAGTCTCTTATAACAACTCCCAAACCTCCAGCTCTATGTTTTTTGTTCAACGCACCATCAAAACTATTTTTTACTAGAGATGTAGATTTTGGCCTCCATACTTGCTCGCCGGCAGAATCGAAAATAACAAAGTTTCTTAGCAAAATGTAAACAGGTAAACTAATACTCAATCAAAGTACAAAAATTAGAAAATAATAGGACTGGAAAATGAATGTGCAAAACTGCAAGTGGTATGGTGGAAGCTTTTATAATGGCTGTGATTTTTAATTGTTCCTTTTATTTGTTGTAAATCAGTTTAAATCCGAATCCATTCAATGGCGGTTGATGGCCGGCCATTTTTTATGAACCAGTGATGAGAGTAGGAAAAGAAAAAGGAAGAGATACAACGTGGCAAGTTTTTGCCACATAAATCATGACATGTCACTCATGCTAGAGAATGCCTTTTTTAAGGAATAAAGATTAAAAGTATTTTAATTTGAGAATAAAGATTTTAAAGTACTCTTGTTTAGGAAAAAACTCCGAAAGAAGAAGAAAGCTTACAATAGTTGCTTTAAATTCTTTATCCAAAATTTTATAATTTTGACATTTTCAGATTATTCGAAACAAAGAATCGACTATGTTTCTTTGTTTTGCATAGATTTTTTCATGAGAAAACTAAAAAAAAAAACATACTAAAGAGAAAAAGATACAAGGGTTATATACGTTAAAG
Organism: Durio zibethinus; assembly: GCF_002303985.1. The sequence continues at coordinate 13,549,591 of NW_019168270.1, forward strand.
TATAAATCTCACATTGACTTAATCCCCACATTACGTGTTGACATTTTCTTCCAAGTAAGCACTACTTGTGATAAAGGGTCATGAGTGGCTTAATCACATTCGAAAATGTGACCCATGATCCCAGCATCGAGCAACAAGGGCAAACCCCATCTTCCAAGAATGAGTAGCCAAACAAAATTTGAAGAATTCACAGGTCCTACTACAAGCTGGAGTGGGTCTATCTCTATCCTATCATCCATGGTTATTTAGCAATTTTTTTTTTCCTGTTTTGCTTTACAGGACTTTCTTTTGTCAAGTAATTTGCTACATTCAAGTTTGACTGCAAGCATGTGTTGCTGAAGTCCCACATAATGTTCTTGAAACCCTTATGTATTGCTGCAAGTTGTATTTCAGTTTCAACAAACTCAAAAGAAGGCAAAACAACAATGTTAAAAAATTGACAATATACTAAAATTATTCATTTCTTTGGAGAAAACCCAACCGCCCATCTTTTATTATTTTCTGTCTCTTTCTTTTCTTTTTTATTAATCATATTGGTCACCACCCACCACTCTGTCAGCTTCAGTGCTTTACCCAGTAGCCAGTAGGAAATAGCTATCTTCCTTCAAAAAATAGTCAAAACGGCAGCCTACTCCGTCCTCACCTTCTTGGATTTCCGTCCTCACCCAAACTGCGCGCTTTCATATGTATTATAGAGATTCATTTCAAAACTAAAAGGTTGGGAAATGTAAAGAGAAAACGTTGACTGTTGAGAGATGTTTGTTTCCTCCCTTCGAAATTGATCTATTATTGCGGGTATTGGGCTATTTTTCTGATAAATAGAAGCAAAAGGAACTGTCTCAAACACCAGATTAAGATATCTTCCTCTTCCACCTCCTCCTTATATCGTCGTTGCCATCATCATCATCATCATCATCATCATCATCTTCTTCTCCTTCTTCTTCTTCTTATTCTCCTAGACAGAAATATAATGTTTTCTTGAGTTTTAGAGGTGAAGATACCAGCAAAAATTTCACTGATCATCTATTTGCTGCTTTAAAAAGGAATGGAATGATCACTTTCAAGGATGATGCAAAGCTTGAGGCTGGCGAAGAAATTACACCAGAACTGTTTAAAGCAATTAAAGAATCATGGTGTTCACTAAGTGTTTTCTCAGAAACATACGTTTTTTCAGGCTGGTGCTTGAACGAGCTTGCCGAGATTGTTCAACAGAGAAAAAAAAGGAGGCATAGAATTTTCCCAATTTTTTATGATGTGGATCCATCTGATTTGAGAAAACAAACAGGAAGAGTTGCTGAAGCCTTTGCCAATCATGAAGAGAGATGCAAGGGAACTAAAGACAAGATCCAAAGGTGGCGAACTGCTCTAACTGAAGTGGCTAATATCAAAGGATGGCATTTAAATAATAGGTAACTCGTTCTTTCCTTGTCTAGTTTTTATTTTTAATCACCGAAAAAAATATTTTTTTTGGATTACATGTTATATACTTCAAAAAACTTTTTTAATATTGTGTTTTATTGTTGAATTTCATTTAAAAAACATGGACTTCATTCTTATTCCTGCTCTGTTTTAATCCCGAATTGTATTAGGAACCAAATCTTGTGTGTTAAAAATAAAGTGACCACCATGTTTTATGTATTGTTCGAAATAATAAAATATATATATATATATATGTATTAGAAAAGTTCTTTTTATGAGATTGCGGGTTATAATTTACTTATATTTTAAAAATATTTTAATTAAACCCTTATATTATTATGTCATCTAAATAAGTCCATCAACTTTTATTTTCTATTATCAAAGTCTATGACATGTTGGCATATTTGAACATGGGTGTATACTAATATGGCAAAAAAAGGTACACTAGTGTAAAAATAAAAAATTTCAAGAAAAATAATCTAATAAAAAATTTTATTAATTGATACCATAATTAAAAATAATTATATAAAATATATAAAATTAATAAAACTAAAATATCTAAATTTATGTGAAATTTAATAAAAATGATTAATTATTTGATCATGATCTAAAAAAATTTATAAAAAATGTATCTATGTAAAATTAATAAAAAGTTCTACATTCATAAAAAATAAAAATGATTTTAATTTCTTTTTTTACTAATTTCCATATATTCTTTTTTATTAATTTTATATATAGATTTTTTTATTAATAAATAATCTTTATATAATTATTTATAATTATTTATTAATAATATTTATCATATTTATTAAAATATAAATATTATTTATTAATAAATAATAATTATTCATTAAAATGTAAATCTTATTATTTATTATAATTATTATATATTATATTTACTATGTTTATTATTTATTACATTTATTAAAATATAATTAGAATGATTATTTTTATTATAAAATTAATAAAAAAATGTTTTAATTATAAAATTATTAGTTTTAATTAATTTTATATATTTTTTATAATTATTTTTAATTAAGGTATCAATTAATTTAATTTTTTGCTAGATTATCTTTTTTGAATTTTTTTATTTTTAAACATGTGTACATTTTTGTATCATATCATTGTCTATATATCTTAAAATATGCCAACATGGAAAAAGGGTTTTAATGATAAAAAATAAGAGTTAAGGGGTTTCTTTAAACCACGTAATAGTATAAGTGCATAGTTAAATTATTTTGAATATATCAAGGTTTTTTTTTTTTTCATATTTTAGCCTAAAGCATTCATGAACAATAAAATCATAACTAATTTCTTATAAACTTGAAATACATTTGGTAATGATTTCAGTTACTAAAGCTACAAATACAACAATAGCCTAGAGGTTTTTAAATAAAATTATCCATGAGTCGAGTTAAGTCCAATTATTGTTTAGAATCTCTTACCCAAGGCAAGCCTGGTTATTGTTTAAAAAATTTAAAAATATTGAAAAAATTATCTTTATGTTAATATTTTATATATTTTAAAATTAAATTTAAATAAAAATTTTTATTCATTAAATAATAATTTGAGTCGAACTTGAACATAAAAATTTATGATCAGGGCTCGATTTGATATGAGTCACAAGTAAAGTAGATGGCTCAATCTATAATCAAGTCTACTTTAAAGGTATCATAAATTTGTTTGATAAAAGATTATTGTGCTCATATTTTTTAACTCTTTAATTTCTAAGCTCATTTATTGTCATAATCATTTCCATTAGCATTTAATTTCTTAAGTAAAAACTAAATTCAGTTTCTCTTTTTGTGTTTGAAGACATGAATCAGAATTTATTAGAGACATTGTTAAAAAGATATCAGCAAAATTATGTCAAACATATTCGGTTGTTCATGATGAGTTGATTGGAATTAATTCACGTTTGGAAGAGTTGCATTCACAAATAGACATTGGTGAAGACGATGTCCGCATTATTGGAATTTGTGGTATGGGTGGCATTGGTAAAACTACTCCTGCAAAAGTTGTTTATTCTCAAATGTCACTTCATTTTGAAGGTAAAAGCTTTCTTGCTGATGTTCGAGAAGTTTCAGAAAAATATGGACTTTTTTCTTTACAGAAACAACTTCTTTCTCAAATTTTGTTGGAAGAAGATTTCAATTTATTCAATGTTCATGAAGGGAATGCCATGATCAGTCGTAGGCTATCTCACAAGAAGGTTCTTATTGTTATTGACAATGTTGATAACTTTCAACACTTAAAATGCTTGGTTGGAAAGCGTGATTGGTTCGGTTTAGGGAGCAGAATCATCATAACGACAAGAGATGAACATTTGCTCCGATCTTACAGAGTGGATGATGTGTATAAGCCTACAACACTGAATGTCGATGAAGCACTTCATCTTTTCAATTTGAAAGCTTTCAATAGTGATACAGTGCCGGAAAACGATTTGGCTGAGCTTTCTAAATCTGTTGTGGAATACGCTGATGGTCTTCCCTTAGCTCTTGAAGTTTTTGGTTCTTTTTTGTGCGGTAGAAATGCAACTCAATGGAGAGATTCAATCCAAAGATTTAAAAGAAAGAGTAACAAAGAAATTCATGACAGACTTCGAATAAGCTTTGATGGATTAACAGAATCGGAGAAGAATATTTTTCTAGATATAGCATGCTTTTTCAAAGGGGAGAAGACAGATTTTGTTACAAAAGTACTAGATGGTTGTGGCTTTTTCCCACTTATTGGAATCGACGTTCTCATTAAGAAATCTCTGATAAAAGTTGATGAAAACAAAAAATATTTGTGGATGGATGATTTGCTACAAGAGATGGGAAGAAAAATTGTTCAACAAAAATCACTTGATGAACCTGGAAAACGTTGTAGATTGTGGGAGGAAAATGATGTTTATCACGTGCTAACAAAAATTTGAATAAGACATGAAAATAACCAAAAAAAAAAATAGTTTTCCAAAGTTTTCTTTTTTTTTTTTTCTCTCTAATTTATTGTTGTTGCCAACAGCCTTTACCTAAATTGAAATTAGTCAACCTCAAAGGCTCCAAAAACCTGATCAATACGCCAGACTTCACAGGGGCTCCATATCTCGAATGTTTGATTTTGGAAGGTTGTTCCAGAATAGTAGAACTGCCCTCTTCAATTGGATATCTCAGCAATCTTGTTTTGTTAAATCTGAAAGACTGCAGTAACCTTGTGAGTCTCCCAAGCAGCATAAATGGGTTGAAATGTCTTAAAACTCTTAATCTCTCTGGCTGTTCTAAAGTTGAAACTTTACCATAGAATTTGCAGCATGTAGAATTTTTGGAGGAGCTTGATTTAAGTAAAACTGCCATAAGAAAACCTCCATCCTTCATTTTTCAATTTAAAAGTCTGAGAGTTCTGTCTTTCAATGGATGCAAGGGACCACCATCAAAATTAAGATGGAATTTGCCTTCTATTTTCAATGTCTTTCAAAGAAGAAGTTCGGATTCCATGGCTCTGACGTTACCTTCTTTGTCAGGTTTGAGTTCTATAACAAACCTGAATCTAAGTGACTGCTATCTTGGGGAAGAAGCTATTCCTAGTGATATTGGCTGCTTCTCCTCTTTGAAAATTCTTGATCTTCGTGGTAACAATTTCGTCTACCTACCTGCAACTCTTAATCGACTTTCCAAGCTTCATCATCTTACATTGTCAGATTGCAGGGAGCTCAAATCGTTGCCAGAGCTCCTAAGTATAGAACAATTGATCATAGATGGTTGTGTTTCACTGGAAGTAGTTGCAGATCCAACAACAGTACGCAATTCAACATATTGGGGAGCAATTACCTGTTTTAACTGCTACAAATTGGCTGAGAAAAACAATGCATTAACAATGCTACAAAAACACCTTAAGGTGGGTAACTTGGTATCGCTCTCTCTCTGAATCTAACTCTCTAGAATTTATTGTATTAGTTGACAAATAACAAAAGATTTTGTTCACACAGGTAATTGCAAGACCATTATTCGACATTTTTGTACCTGGAAGTGAAATCCCAGAATGGTTCCCCCATCAGAGGGATGAATCTTCAATAAAGATACCACTGCCACCTAATATTCTGAATGATAGTCAGTGGATGGGAGTTGCTTTCTGCTGCATTTTCGTCTGTAGCTTCATTGATGATGATGTTTATAAGAGGGATGAAATAATGTGTAAAGCAGTTATCCACGGTAGGAATATTCTACGAGTCGATTGCAGTGGCTTCCGTTTAGGAGGAGTATCTAGGCCGGTCATTAAGGAGCACCTTTGGCTACGTTATTATTCTCGTGACAAGATATTTCCGTTTTCATTGGAAGAAAGATGTGGTAAAATTGAGAATTCAGTGAGCACAGATTGGGCAAATCAAGAATGCAATGAAATTGAGTTCTCAATCCAATCCTCTTTAGGTGTCTCATCTGTCAAAGTGAAGAAGTGTGGTGTTCGAATAGTGTATGAGAAAGATTTGGAAGAGATGGAAGAAATGCAAGAGCAACACAGCATTCCAACAAATTGTGCAGATCTTGACGATATCCATCAAGACATTGGTGGTGATGAAGGGTCAACAGGGAATGATGGTGTCCTTGTAAAACGAAAACGTAACGTCTACGAGGAGGCAGCAGGACCAAGTGATAAGAGTGATAGCCCTGAAGAAAAACCACACCCCAAGCGGCTGGAAAAAATTTAAAACTTTACAATAAGGAAGAAACATTTTGGTAAACTTATAAAACTTAAATGAATCTTTTCATTTATTTGCATGGTTTTCGATAAAATAAGAGGATTGCACGATTTTCTATAATTTCTTGTAAATTTAATTTGCTTTAATATCTCTGTGTTTCTCCTTCAGGTTAAAGGATAATAATTATTAAGTGAAATAAAATAGTTAGGACAAATTACATAAAATGGCAAAAAAATGTGGGAAGGTGGAATCTTTTGATGTCATTTGGAGCATAATCATCTAATCTTTGCTTCAAAGGGCATTTTACACCATTTTTTTTTTATTTGAAGAAAGAAGATTCCAATCTTGCTTTTTGATTTGGAATTTTAAAAAACAAGATCATATGTAATGTTTTTTTTTTTTTTTCCCAAGGATTATATAAGAAATTTCATTTTCCAAAAATCAAGTAGGCAAAGGAATTATAAATTGTGCTACCTGGTAAAAAAGAAAACATGAGATAAAGTAGAAGAAAGGTATAAATTAATAAACACAACAATAAATATTAAAATATCATTTAAATGCAAACCACCCAAGTCTAGGATTTCTATTCAAGCTCAAGCAATTTATTCTTTAATTTTTTATTTTTTATTTTTACAAAATATGTTATTGATTAGCGATAAAAGAATTAGTTATAAATGTTGAAATTAAAAATTTAGATTTGTTGGACATCACCTGTTAAAAGTAACTAATTAATTGGATAAACTTAGTTAAACTTTGAGTTATTATTTATATCTTCCTTACAGGGAGCTTAATATGGATAGACCAAGTTTCTAAAGACTAGAAAATCTTATTAAAACTTCTTATTGATGGCAATTATTTCACCCATTGAACAATGTAGAAGTTGGATTAAGATTAGAATGTGACACAATTCATGAACTCTCTTCATCAATTGCCAAGGCATGCAATGTTTCAGGTAAAAAGTAAGCTTCAGAGTCCGTACTCCCTTCTTCAGCTCCTCCATATACTGTTATCTTCCCATCATGCTTGTTCCCACCCCCACTTCGAATTGTGATTGCCCTTCCCCATCCAAAATCAATGCTATAATAATCAAACTGATGTGAACCACCCAAGACCAGAAGATTGTTTATACTAATTGCTGGGCTTGCTGTCAATAGAATAAGACTTTCCTTCCATTATAAGATGATTCTCACCCCTTTCATTAACATGGAAGAACGACAAAACAGAATACAAAAATTCTCCTATAAAATCTTTAGGTTATACAAGTTCAGTCCAATGTATAATATATAAGTTTCCTCCAATTTTATATTGGTTTGTTAAATGATTTCATTTAGTTTATTCTTTAATTTCGTTCACTTGATTTTATAATAATTATTAAATCATAGATTGTTAGAATGATTTGATTTCAATTTTAATTTCTATGCGTGCATATAATTTTGAGGACATTATCCCACTAAAATCGTTGTACCACGAAGATAGCACGAGACCTATACAATTGTAACTAAATTTTATTTATAATTTTCAAATAAATAATTTAGTTTTATAATTAATTTTATTTGCTCCTTACTTGCTTTAGTTTTAGAGCTTTCACTTTAAAAACTACTATTTATAGGATTAGGCAAGGCTGCTTTCATTGTGCGCTAACAGGCAAAGTCAATTAAGGCCTATCATTTAATATTTTATGGTATTCTATAGGGTAACTTGTTCCATTCTTATTGGCATGTTTAAAAAAATAATTGATATTAACCTTAATCAATGTATTTTTTAAGAAAATTACTAAATTCCAATGTAAAATAAATAAATTGCTATTATCTCTAAATTAAAACTAAATTAAAAACATGAATGATGGCCCACACCAAGGCTAACGGACTAGAATCAATTTTCAATATTGTTTGAAAATTTAGACAATATGGCTTAATGTAGTTGATTTATACAGTTATTTTTAAATGTGATATTCATTAAGTATGGAAGTTAAATTTCACTACTTTCAATCCCTTTTAAATTCTAAAGCCAGATAATATGAACTGATTTATGAAAGATTCAAATTCACAACAATCTATTTTCCTCTTTTCTTTCTAAATATGCTTGATGGTATTAGAATGTTGGGATACTATCGCAGTCTAAAGCAATTTTATAGTGCAATTTCGAAACTTACTGCCACTGAACGCCTCTTAACTTTAGGCTCAGCAGTTCACCTTCTTTTCTATAATTAGCTCTGTTTCAATCCGACATACTAAAGGTTATTATGCTTTGTTACCCTCATAGCTCTGTTTCTATATAATTAGCTTTGTTTCATCCAAAAGAAGGAAAAAGATAAAAAAAAGAAAAAAAAAAGTGGCAAAACCTTGGCATCTCACATTAGATTTCTTTTAATCTGATGCAAATAAGATGTTGTTAACAAAATATATGTAAAGGCATTTCTTCTCTGTCTGACAATATTCCATCATGGAATGTGTCTGTGGAAAGAGGGTTTATCTGCCAAAGATAGAGAAAGGCTTAGAATACATAACTGTTTATAGTACATAGTCTCAGAAAACTTGCATAACAACAGACCAATTTACAGAATTATTTCAGAATAGAACTTGAGATGGAAACATCTCCATGGTAAGAAGTAGTAACACAAGGAGGCACTAGGTGCTGGATTTTAATGGCAATTGCTCTTCTGAAGCCTCTGGAAGGTCCTCATATATCACTGATTCTTGGAATCTCTTTGGAAGGAAACAACGACCACCAAAGCATTGTTGCAAGTGTATAATTGCAGCCAAGAACAGGCCCAACACAAGAATAATGATGTTCCAAGCAGTTGAGTAATAATCTGCAGCAGGATCTGCATAAATGTATGAGTCATCTACATCAACATAATTGTGTGCCCTGTAGAGATCATATCCGTGGGGTACCAGGCGAACAAGGGTGATTCCAATGTAAAAGAAGCGAGAAAGAGCCTGTTCTTTTGTGTTCTGGAACATGTTGAAGAGGATTTGGGGGAAAAGAAAGGCATCGAGGATCAAACCAGCATAAGCTCTTGAACCCCCCAAAATGATATGCTCTATGTAGTATGAAGAATGGATTCCGGTTCCAACTAGATTCTTCCTCCATTTCACGAAGAAGGAGATTATGGCTCCAGCTATGTACACTGGAAAACACAAGTAGAGCCCCCTCTTCTCTGCAAGCCACAAGGCCTTTTTCTTTTCATCAGAGCATCTAGCAATCCATGAAAGCATCAGAAGACGAATTTGCAGCAGAAAAGCCACCATTGTGACAACCCTAATGATCACCTCGTTCATTTCTAGCCATGTTCCATCTCTAATCCAAACAGATCTTTCACTATCTTGAGCGAACATTGCTTCAAGATTTAGAACCAAAGGGATCAAGTGTCCCAGGGCTAGAATAACAAGCATGAGAAGTGAAATGAAAGGACAAAAGCCAGGGTGCTTCCTCACATGAAAGATTTGAAGTACTACAAAGATAATTGCAAGAGTCTTGGATATGACAGACATGATCACCTCGAAATCCATTCTCCAAATTGACTCCACTGCCCAACTTCGATAATAAGCTTTTCCTGAAAAGTTCATAGGTTCAAAGTAAAGATGATCAGTTGTTTCACGCATGCTCTTGATGCTTCCCTTGATTTTACTTCCTTTCCTGTCTAAGTTCAATGGAGGAAAACGAATATCCACAAGGATCTCGCAGTCCATTGAATGATTCACTGTTGCTTTGTTTTCTGACCTGAGTTCTCTGCAGCCCACCATGCACAAATTACCTGTTTCAGCATCATAAAACCCTTCAGCAGAAATTTGGATTTCCTGATATCCATTTGAAGATTGGTTAAATGGACGATTAAGGCTAGAACTCGGTTCCAAACTAGGTAGTTTGATGCTCATTTTGTAGCTGATAATAAGCAAGCTACGACTGGTATCTGATTCAACACCAGGATTTATAGGCCTTGAGCTTGAGGATGGTATTAGAAATGGAAAACTCTGATAAGGCTGATCACCCACCGCAAGAGGATTTGAATAACCCCGTCCTATTTGTCCTTTGGAATCTCTGATTGAGATATGAAAACCCAGGTCGCCAGAATAGCCATCTGGGTATTTTCCCAGGCCGCTCTTCCTAGTAGGATTCTTCCTTGGGCATGACTTTTTCACTTTGTCCATTTCCATGTACTCATACTTCAAACCTTGAAGTTGAATTCCCCCCCTACCATGGTAAGTATTTCGGAACATGAACCTATCAAAGAAACCAGATTCATTCCTTGGCTTTTCACTCCAAATTTCACCTACAACAGTACTTGTGTTTCTGATAGACAAGATTGCTGGGAATCTCAAGCTCAACCTTGTTGTGCAGTCTCCAATATGAGACTTCTCCAATGAGCTTGATGCATCATAGATTCGGCAAGCAACAATACAAAGCCGATTCTTCTTTGCATCCCAAGATCCTTCCCCAACTAATGATGTGCTGAAATTGAAAGAGCTATAGTACCTCATATGGCTATTGTTAGGAAATTCTATCAGAAACCTCAAGCTTAGACTATCCTCCGAGCACTGAATCATACTCAAAGACATGACCCAAGGCAAATATCCAATACCATTACCAAATGGATTGCAACTCTTTGAAGAATCGCAACCACTTGCATACTCCAATTCAAAAACATTGCCTCGACCTAAGAACATGTTACAAATAGTTCGACTCCGCGATAAGCTGAGGGTTGATTCCACTGGAATATCAGTTCCCCCAGGACAACCTTCACTAAATTGTTTTGAAACCTTGGTGTAATTGTAACTTACTTGAGGAAACATCATCAGGGAAATTTGCTCAAAGTAATTTGGTTCAGCAGCAGGATACAAGCTATCCATGGTTCCAGTGACTAAAGTATTGATAGTACTTGAACTCTTAATGTTATTGAACTTTAGAACAGCTGCAAGATGAAGCAGCTTACCTTCTTTAGAGTACGTATAGCTTGATCCAACCATGCATAGCTTCCCGGTAATTCTAGACCAGAAGCCATGAAAATCGAAGTCCAGAACTCCACGATTACTTGAATCACTTGAATATGAATAGAGGGACAAACCATAGGAGAAACTCTGTTCGTAGTTATAGGAGCTTTGAAAGATCAGGTTTCCCTCCACCTTGAAGACATCCTCATCATCAGTTGTATATACATGATGAGTTTCGAAAACTAGAGTTTTCGATTCAGATGAATAATACCGATATGAGCTAGGATTCAAGACTTTATCCCCACCATAGTAGTAACCATTTTGACGTCCAGGAAATGGGAAGATATTGAACTCCTCATCAGCTGGTTTTGATTCATGAACAACTGAATCACAGTGATGACCATAACTAAATTGAGTAGCGGTGCCAGAGACAATATTCAGGTAGAAGAAAGATGAGAGAAAAAACAGCAATGAAACATGAAAAAAGGAAAGCTTTGATGAAGTAGAAAATATGGAACAATGATCCATAACTATAGGCTTGAATTTCTTCAGACAACAGGATTGGGAGGAAGAACTTATAGGAAACTTTGAAAAGAGGTGAAAATATATAGCTCTATCTCTCACTGACCCAAGGTGAACTAGGCAAAGCTGGCGGACCTTCAAGGAAATTTCCTGGTGTACGAGCTTTGTAGAAAAATTGCATCTTTGACTTGACTGAAAAACATCTCTACTAACTCTTCTTAGTCTTGACTGGGACCAATGAAGTGATAGTAACATGCTTAATTCATAATATATCTTTGAAAATCGATTTTTTTTGGACTTCGGTTTCGCTTTGAATATTTTAAATATTGTTATTTTATAATTCGAAAATTGATACGAATTGAATTGAAATGTTTAATGTTAAAGAAAAAAAAAGTAAGTTTTCGCCCCAGTTTGGGTTTAGGAGACGTTTCTTGGCAGGTCCTACAGCTGACTTGACTTAAACTAGAGCCAGTCATTTATTTTTAGATAGCTGAAGCTGTCAACCATGCTTTTCGGTGAATATAAACCACAATTTACTCTAATTTCATTCAGAGAAATAAACCCTGTTGTCCCTCATTCGCCAAACATATGAAGGGAAGGAAAGGTCAAATTACAACTGTCAGAGAAGACATTCCGGAGGAGCAAATGCCGGACATTTTCTGTCATCCTTTTAGTAATCAAGAAGATCATTAAAAAAGCAAAATTTAAAAAAAAAAAAAAAAGGCCATTGGAGAAAGTTGCAAAATTTCCAATTTACAATGTTGAAATTATATACATCCATATACAACGCTGAAACTATATATAAGCGTCCTATGAACCAAAGCATCTTGATAAGAAAAAAAAACTACTTTACATATTTATAAATTAAACCATTTGATCGAAGTTTCAAAATTTTAATTTAAAAAAGGAGTTCATATTGCTGACTTGAACGTATTATCAACTCGGTTATTTTGACATTTGAGGAGAATAAGAAATTTATCACAATCATTGATTTCAAGTATTGTAAATTCTTTCACGAGCATATTTACACATCCAACCATAGAGTCATTAAATTTCTTTGAGAAGCTCTTCTCACTTTCATCGACGTCTTGAACACCACCTTTTACCAGGCAACCTACCTGAGCACCATCCATATATGCTTTACATGCCACAAGAATATCATGAGCACGCCTCTAGAAATGGCCCACAACAAAGTCCTCAAAATGCTGCAGCCAAACATGATTTTTTTTAGAATTTAAGCCAAAGAGAATCAATGGGAATTATACATTTTAACTTGCATTGTGGAACAAAATTTTCATATATTATTATCAAGATCAATATCAATATCCTAGTGCAAGTGATTAGTACCACACTCCAGCTTAAAGTTAAAGGAGAGGTCAAAAAATAATTCTTTCAACTTACCTTTGAAGGCCTCCTCATTGAATAGATCATTGTCTTCACTGACAAGATAAATGTATCCTTGTTGTAACGCAGGGACAATAATTCACCTTTTGATGTGCCATTATGATGTGCCAAACCAGGAAAGAAAGGCTTCTGATTCAAGATTAGAGCCTAAATAGATACCAGAACTTGGAGCATGGTTGACATACCAGGTATCCACTTCTCATTCTTATAAGCAGACCAAGTGTTAAGAAGACTAAGAAATACTTTGCCGCAACTAACAAATTGGGATTGAGACGAAGTCCACCAGAATGATAGTATACATGCTGAAACAAGCAATTTCTTAGTCATCAAACCAAACTTGTATACCAGAAGATATTATCATAAAAGATGCAAGATAATATTTCAAATTCATTACCCTTAATTACATACTGGTGGCACTTGAGGATAGCTAGCAGGGAAGAAAACATCAAAGAAGAAGAGACCATCTTGGTAGGGAGCGCCCTTTGCTCCTATCATTGCAGCCCTTAAGAGATCCATTCTTGATTCGTAAACTCTAACAAAAATAGTATCTGTTGAGACAAAAAAAAAAAGAGATAAAGTAAGTGTGATACCCAGAACAAATAATAATTGGGCTAAACTAATATCAAAGCTCATCAGTTTATTAAGAAACTAATTAGTAAAAGAAAAAGGGCTGAGTTATTAAATAAAAGAAAACCTAGCTATTGAGAACCAGAAAGGAAATGAGAGTTCTTCTTTCTTATCTTCCTTAGGGTTAGAGAACATAAAAAATTAAGTTGACGATTCAAAATCGGAGGCTACAATCAAGTTAATCCCCTAAAGGTGAGTATATGCCATCTTTTTATTTAAGAAGAAATATCAAGTTGATTACTATTATTTGGAGTTGAAGTTTTGAGAGCAAAACCAAGAAAAATTATGAAATCTTTCATTAATCTTCATGATCTATTTGGGTAAATTACTGGCTTTGTTTATTTCATGTCCTTAAGATTTATTGATAATTATTCAATGAAGTTTAAAGTCTGAAAGTCAGGATTTAAGTTTTTTTAAAGATTGAAAGAGAAATTTTATTTTTGGATGAGATGTTGTGATCTATAATAAGGAATTAAAATAAAATTTTGTATTAATGGATAGATTATTGCTATGATTATTATATATCATTGGAAAGCTTCCTGAATTTACATTCCAAGGAAATAAACAGGAGTCTATTCCGAGTTTTCTATAAAGAGTAGTTTAATATTAACTTAATGATGTACAGGTTGCCTAATAGCAGCAACAGTGAGGAATTACGAAATTCTTCTTAATTTTTTATACAAGGAATTATATATTGAACCATACATGTTTGAAAAGATCATTGAGTCTACTTTTCAATGAAATAAGGGAATTGAATTATGAGTTTCCAATGAATAAATACATAATTTTCATTCGAAGGTATATAGGCTATCTAGCAATAGCATCTAATGTGGATTGCATAAATTGTTATAATTAATCTATAAGGAATTATGAGGTGAGCCATTTATGGTTAGAAAGCTTATCAAGTCTAGTTTCTAACGCATTAAAGAGATCTTAATTCTGATTTGATATATTGAGATATGACTATTTTAATGAAAAGAGGTCAGGCTATCAGTATTAATTATTTGAGTTAACTCTTGTGTAACTTAGTTGATTTTTGTATAAATGATCTCAAAAAGGGTTGATTAAATTCTAATGTGTTGAAATCATCTTGAATAGGCCATTAATTATTTTGGGAGAAAAACTAAGTAGTGAAATCGAAAAGAGATAAGTAGAATCTCACACACTTTGTTTATCTTCAAATCTATCTATATATATATATATATTTCTAAATGAATGAATGTTTTATTTCATTATTTTCGATGTATGAAAGTATGATCAAGCATATGATTATTTGGTGTTTTTCTTTACAAATGATGAATCATGCTTATGAATAAAATGAGAAAATGATTTATGTTTAAAAAATAACTTTATGATAGCTACGTTTTTATATCCCTCAAAAATGGGATTATTGACACCAGAACTAGCTCTATGACCCTGGCTAACAGGTTATAGTAGTTAGCAAAGACATGATCATATGACCCTACTAACGGGTAATAGTAGTTAGCATAAGGCCCTAGCTAGTGGGTTATAATAGTTAACAATGATCATGAGGATGAAACTGTCGATACGGTCAATGTCACAGGTTATAACAGTGACCGTAGCTAATGATAATGATGATTTATGATGATGATGATTTTAAACATTGATCCATGATTTGTAATTTATAATTGATGAATTGACATGTTTTGACAATGATTTATGAATATGCGAAATATTTGATAAAACGATGATTTTTTAAATACTTTAACATTATGATTTGATGAATATTTTCAATTATCTATATAATATGTATAAAATTATGTTTGATTCAGTAAGGTGTGTGGGCCTATACTTGCTAAGCTGTGATTTACTTATTCTCCTTTTACTTTTTCTTTATAGATGAGTAAGTGATACGTTTGCTTAGTTTTGTGAAAAGCTAGAATATCAAATGAAAAAGATTACTTAGTCGTCAGAGATAATGTTAGCCAATGAGATCTTATAAAATGATTTTTTATTTTTATATGGTTTGTATTTGGATATATAAAAATGTATCATTAGTTAGATTAAAGATATAGATTTTACTTGATAGACTATATCAGTTTATTTAAAAATTTTAGAATGATTACAAAAGAAAGCTTCATATTACTTTGGGGTTTACTTTAAGATAATATAGCCATGTTGCATCTTGGTCTTGAGGCGTCACATAAAGTGGTATCAGAGCTTAAGTTGTAATCTTTGAAAATTTTCTAATAATTAGATCATGATAAGATTTTCTTTAAAAAGCCTAGGTTATTTTTCTTAGAGATTTTCTAAGAGTTTCAATTATGATTCTTAAACTAAGTGAGATGTTAAAAAGCTTATAGTATGATTTTAAAAATTTTTTAAAAACTACGATTATGATCTTTGAAGATTTTTAAGAAGTTAAATTATAATAACTAGATTAACGGTGATTTTTCAAGAATGTAGCTTATGACTTTTGGGTTGAAAAAAACTTTATGAGTATGGTTATGATCCAAATATTATGTGAAGATTTTTAAGAATTTAGATGATGACCTCTGGATAAGGTGATGATTTTTGAGAACATAACTTTGATCCATAGACTATAGTGATGAGTACAAGTAAATGATTTGATGAATATGGAGTAGTTAAATTTTCAATGAATATTGAAGAATCAATGATTCAATGAATTCATGGAGTAATTATTTTGGTTGATATTTACATATTGCTTTTGGATCTTGTAGTCAAGAGAAAGTGTAATTACTTTGATATAGTGTAATTTTATAAGTTGAAAAGATTTTCGATGCGACTTATAATAAGACATATTTTATGAGTTAAAGGATTATTTAGGAGAACAATTTGATCATTGGAGATCCTATCGGTTTAAGAAAAAACTTTCGACTTAATGAGGTTTTGAAATTATTTGATAAGTGTTAAGTGAATCCTTGATCAAGAATGAAGATTGGAATAGGAGTGTACATTATTGGAATTAAAAGTATAGGCTATTAGAGTTCGAATGAAATGATATGTTGAAATTTTGAAGTAATTATTTATGGGTTATAATGTTTGAGAATTTGTCTCAATGGATTTAATTCGAAATATGATAATTGTGGTAAATAGTTTAATATACGTAAAGAAATATATTCACTTGATTTGATTCTGCATTTTTATTGAGAAAGTATTTAAGGTTTGATCATGCGAATTGAAAATTTGTATAATTAATTTGAAGTTTGATCATTATATTCCTATTTAGGGTGTACTGAGTTTTTTAATGGCTAAAGTGATTAATTTGTGGTTATAGTTTCTAATTAAAGTATACTATTAGATTCCTTCAAATTTTATACTTATGGGGAACATTGGCTATTGTGGTATAAGGTTGTGTACTCAGCAAGGAATTAAAATTGTGGTTATCTAGATGATTTAGTAAGAAAGTTGGTTTTGAAGGAGTAATCGATTTATAGAAAAATATATATGTTTTGGCTAAGAATGATTATTTGAAATCTTATAAGTGATAATCTTGTGTACTTGGTGATGCTGAGTATATAATCAATTTTAGAGAAATTTGAGAAAATTTTTGAAATAATGTGATGTTTTTTGTTATTGTTTGTAACTATACTTTTGGGATGTATTCAAGTATTTAGAGTTTTTATTTTTTAAAATTCTATAATAGAATTTTACTTATGGATTAGGATACATAGGTTTTGACTTTGACTTGGAGATGATAGCAATATATTTGGTAAAAGAGAATTTGAGACATTATGATGTTTGTGGGGATTACGAAGAATCAATTCTTATATGATAATTGGTCTATTAAATCAAAAAGAATAATATTCGAAATCAGAGACAACTTTGATAATTAGAGATTTATGTTTGAATTTACATTGTGTAAATTTATGGATATGATCTGTTGCATTGATTTCATATGTTTTATAACGGTTAATTGATAAAAAATTTTATATTGTCGATGGAGAAGAAAAGAAAATTGACAATATTATAAAAAAATTGTATATCATAAAAGATTCAAGATAATATTTCAAATTCATTACCCTTAATTATATACTGGTGGCACTTAAGGATAGCTAAAGGGGAAGAAAACATCAAAGAAGAAGAGACCATCATGGTAGGGAGCACCCTCTGCTCCTATCATTGCAGTTGTTAAGAGATCCATTCTTGATTCGTAAACCCTAACAAAAATAGTATCTGTTGAGACAAAAAAAAAAAGAGATAAAGTAAGTGTGATACCCAGACCAAATAATAATTGGGCTAGACTAATACCAAAGCTCATCAATTTATTAAGAGACTAATTAGTAAAAGAAAAAAGGTCGAGTTATTAAATGAAAGAAAACCTGGCTATCGAGAACTAGAAAGGAAATGAGAGTTCTTCTTTCTTATCTTCCTTAGGGTTAGAGAATATAAAAAATCAAGTTGGCGATTCAAAATCAAATGCTACAATCAAGTTAATTCCTTAAACGTAAGTATATGCCCTCTTTTTATTTAAGAAGAAATATCAAGTTGATTATTATTATTTGGAGTTAAAGTTTTGAGAGCAAAACCAAGAAAAATTATGAAATCTTTCATTAATCTTCATGATCTATTTGGGTAAATTACTAGGCTTTGTTTATTTTATGTCCTTAAGATTTATTGATGATTATTAAATAGAGTTTAAAGGCTGAAGTGCGGATTTAAGTTTTTTTTAAAGATTGAAGGAGAAATTCTATTTTTGGATGAGATGTTGTGATCTGTAATAAGGAATTAAAATAAAATTTTGTATTAATGGATAGATTATTGGTGTGATTATTATATATCGTTGGAAAGCTTCCTGAATTTACATTCTAAGGAGATAAACGGGAGTTTATTCTGAGTTTTTATGAAGAGTAGTTTAATATTTACTTAAAAGGATGTAAAGGCTGCCTAGTAATAGTAACAGTAAGAAATTATGAAATTCTTCTTAATTTTTTATACAAGGAATTATGTATTGAGCCATACATGTTTGAAAAGGTTATTGAGTCTACTTTTCAATAAAATAAGTGGAATTGAATTTGGCATTTCTTATGAATAAATACATAATTTTTATTAGAAGTTATATAGGCTATCTAGTAGCAACGTTTGATGTGGATTGCATAAATTGTTACAATTAATCTACAGGGAATTACAAGGTGAGCCATATATGGTTAGAAAGCTTCTCAAGTCTAGTTTCTAACGCATTAAAGATATCTTAATTCCAATTTGGATATATTGAGATATGACTATTTTAATAAAAAGAGGTCAGGCTACCAATATTAATTTGTTGAGTTAACACTTGTGTAACTTAGTTTATTTTTGCATAAATGGTCTCAAAAAGGGTTTGATTAAATTCTGATGTGTTAAAATGATCTTGAATAGGTCATTAATTATTTTGGGAAAAAAACTAAGTAGTGGAATCGAAAAGAGGTAAGTAGAATCTCATACACTTTACTTGTCTTCAAATCTATGTATGTGTATATATATATAGAGATTTATATGTTTCTAAATGAATGAATGTTTTATTTCATTATTTTTTATATGAATATATGATCAAGCATATGATTATTTTGTATTTTTCTTTACAAATGATGGATCATGCTTATGAATAAAATAAGAAAATAATTTATGTTTAAAGAACGATTTTATGATAGCTACATTTTTATATCCCTGAGAAATAGGATTATCAACACCAGAACTAGTTCTACGATCCTGGTTAACGGGTTATAATAGTTAGCATAAGGCTCTAGCTAGTGGGTTATAATAGTTAGCAATGATCATGAAAATGAAACTGTCGATATGGCCAATGTCACAGGTTATAGCAGTGACCGTAGCTAATGATAATAATGATTTATGATGATGATGATTTATGATGATTTTAAACATTGATCTATGATTTGTATGAAATATGTATTTAACCGTGATTTGTGATTTATAATTGATGAATTGACATGTTTTGACAATGATTTATGAATATGCAAAATGTTTGACAGAATGATGATTTTTTAAATACTTTGACATTGTGATTTGACAAATGTTTTGAATTATCTATATGATATGTATAAAAACTATGCTTGATTCGGTAAGGTGTGTGAGTCTATACTTGCTGAGCTATGGTTTGCTCATTCCCTTTTTACTTTTTCTTTATGAATGAGTAAGTGATATATTTGCTTAGTTTTGTGAAAAGCTAGAAGATCAAATGGGAAAGATTGTTTAGTCGTTGGAAACATTGTTAGCCAATAAGATCTTATGAAACGGTTTTATATTTTTATATGGTTTGTATTTGGATATATAGAGATGTATCATTAATTAGATTAAATATATAGATTTTACTTGATAGACTATGTCAGTTTATTTAAGAATTTTAGAATGATTACGAAAAAAAGCTTCGTATTACTTTGAGGTTTATTTCAAGGTAATATGATCATGTTGCATCTTAATCTTGGAGCATGACAGTAAGAAACAATATTATTTATATATTTCATGGTCAAAAGAGGATATTGTTACAATCACAGTGGAAGATCTCAGCTGTTAATATTGCATCCAAAACTTAGTGTGTATTTTGAGTCACAATTCAAGTTTGTTTGCCGTTTTCACTAAACAATGGTTTTATTGAAATGCGATTGATAAAAGAAAGAAAGAGTTATCAAATGACTCTTGGAGAAGGATATAATGCTTAAAACTGACCGGTAAATCTTTCTCACGTTTTTTCCACTCCTCCTGAATCTTCTTTGGTTGCTGTCAGAAATAGAATTAATATAGACCAATTTTATTGGTTGAAATTTAGGAATGTCACAACAAAGAAAAGGAATAGCTTAATATATCTTGAAAAACTAGTCACCTGTTTTGTTGAAGCATCAGTTGAAGCATAGTGATGGTCTGAAAAATCTTCAACAGTACCAAACTATTTAAATAGTTGGAACTTACTGAGGATATCTTCTTCATTTACATTTCTCTGATTTCTGATGTCTGCCACTTCTTAAGGAGTTGCATACGCGGCACCAACTGGTTCAGGAAAACTTGAATAGATATTATGCTTATAGAAACTATATTTAAGTTTCATAGGTGGTGGCAACGAAGACATGGATGGTTCCGCATCCACAGTTTGATTTAGTGCATCTACAGTCATAGGAAAATTTGAATGCAACAAACTACTAGCAACAATTTGCTTCTGTATAGCAGAATTAAATTGATCCCAAAACGCTGAAGCTACTGCTTGAGGGAGCATCAATGCATCAGAGTGACTCACATTACTACCATTAGTTAACCACCAGTATAGGGAGACTGCAACTAATTCCCAAATGGAAGATTTTGACTACTCCATCGATATTGCAAAGTAGTTGACTTCTTAAATTGCGAACCTTGTGGAAATAACAAAGGTGAAGGCAGACTTTCTCCTTCAAGAGAATAATGGCTCAAAAGATCCGCTGGGGTCTGGAAACTTGAATTACTAACTGAAGCTGCCTTCTTGTTGATAAGAACAGTCTCTGATAACCATAACGAAAGAGACTGGTCATTTGCATTAACAGTCGATGAAATGTTTCCATAAGAAGTTTTCTTTTTACTCTCTGAAAAATCTGCCAACCAAGGGATGGAGGCCTCTATTCCAGCAGGAATATCAACATAATCAAAATGTGCTTGCTACCTGGCAAGGTAATAGTTATAAAAAAAAAAAAAAAAAACTCATCGTTGTAAGCCAAATCACAATCCAGGTTAAATATATTGTGTGATCCTTGGGTAGAATTCTTAGAAGGTTCAACCTTGTTTATTGAACCAAGAGATTTAGCCACAAAGTCCTGTAAAGAAAATAGGTAAAATTAAACAACCAAATCATATGTCCAAGTGTGCATTAAATTTGATGCTAGGCACAATAAACAGAAATCACTGCAAAAACACTCCAATCTCTCAGATACCTCAGATTGAACAGTACGATAAACACTAGAGCTACTTTTTACAGCCTTCTCTTTGTCCCTTACATCAACTCTTTCATCAAGGACCATTATATTAGTAGAATCTTCATCTTTATCAACATCAATTACTTCATGAATAACAACGTGCCAATACATGAAACATAAATTTTCTAGTAGTGCATGAGATAGGGGAAGATTTTTCTCAGAGCAAAAAGAGTGATGTGAGAAACTAGTTAACATAACATAGCTTGATAAGGAATCATTTCAAGAACGTGAGGCTTTACTAAAACCATGTTTGTCTCTATTTTTAACAAGCCACGCCTGCTAGGACAAATTGTTATGTGTGGGGTCCAGCCCCAATATTTTAGGTCATGGCCTTTTGTCTTTTAACCAAAAGAGGGCCCCGTGTAATAAAAAGGCTGGGCCTGGTTTTGAAGTGGAAAAAGAAAGGGTGTGGCATCGAAAAGATAAAAGGAGATAAAAAAAAAAAAAAAAAATAAAAGATAAGGGAGAACTGTGAGTAGAATTCATGATTTAATATTTTATATTTTAAACAATAAACATTGAATTTAAAGTTTTTTAAAAATAAATTTAGAATGTATTTATTGAGTAATTTATTTAGTAAAATTTTTTAAATTATTTTTTTAGTTATTGTTTAACTCTACTTTAAATTAAAGGATAATTTTGTATATTTATTATTTAATAATAAAATTTTTTTTAGTGATTTATAATTTTTTTCTCTATACTAAAGATTTTTTGCATATATCTTAGTGTGTTTTATTTTTCCTACATTATTGACTATTGATTGTTGTCTATTGCTTGTAAAAGTTTTAATTATTACTTAACTCTACTTTTTGCTCAAGGATAAATTTGTATATCCATTATTTGATAGTAAAATTTTTTCTAGTGATCTATGATTTTTTCTCTCTACATTAAAGGATTTTTCACATATATCTTGGTGTGCTTTATTTTTTCTGCATTATTGATTATTGATTGTTGTCTATTGCTGTAAGTTTTTTTATAATATATTGCTTATACATTATTGTGTTTGTCTCTTCAAGCCCAATAAGAGTTATTAGAGCATTGGTTATTTTTTAGACATCGATACAATAGCAATTTAGGACAAAAATAAATTTTATTTGAGATCATAGAAGGTGATACAAGTTTCATAATAAAATTAAAATATTCAATTATTCAATTTGAAAGCATATTGTAAACACCAAATTTGTTCGAATTTTAATTAAGTCTTAGTTATCAAATTTTAATTCTCGGGCTATCGGTTAAGATCGGATTTTAATTCAATTGGGTTTTAGGCCCGATTTCAATTCGACTGGGTCTAAAGTCTGATTTTGATTGTGCCCAAAGCCCAATTTATTTTTTTAAGCCCAGCCTGCCTTTTATTATTATTTTATTATTAAATTAAAGAAAAATACATAATATAAAAAAATACAAATACAAACTACAAAATATCAAAAAAAATAAAAGTACAAAAAAAAGGAAAACAAAAAACGAAAAAAAGGGGATGGCAGTGGTGCCTTCCCGGCACCATTGCCACCATGCCCTACCTACCATACCCTATCCCTCTCTCATACCTTGCAAATTTTATCCTAGCTATTCTACCCTACCACTGAATAAAACAGAAAAAATAAAAGGGGTGAGGAGCTTGTGCTCACCCTTATGCCACCTATTCAAGCACAGGGCATGACCGGAGCTCTATAAATAGAACTACTGATCGAACAAAAAAAAGGAGAAGGAGGATACCCTACAAAAAAAAAAAAAAAGCTTTTTGCCATAAAAAACAAAAAAAATACACAAAAAAATAACTCAGTCCCCTGGAATGGGGAACCCAGCGCCGAGAGTTCCTGCACAAATAAAAAACAAAGTCAGCTTAAAAAAAAAAAAAGAATCAAAAGAAAAAAAAAAGTTTTAACCAAAACTTCAAAAATAGATCTAGGCCGTTTGGGTTACTTTTTGGTGAAAATGAGGCCAAATCTATATTCAGGGGGTTAAGAGGAGTTTGTGGGTATTTTTTAAATTTTTTTGATATCGACGACGACTAGCAGAAACCACGATGGCCATCACGATCGATGGTCACCGACCTCGACCGGGTAAAGAGAGAAGCTCTGAGAGTATAGAGAGAAAATGAGGAAAAGAGAAAATGAGAGAAAAAAAATTTTAGCTTTTATAGAAATTGTTAAAGCCAAAACGACATTGTTTTAAACCCCAAGATCTGCGTGTCAATCAGCCAACCCGACCCGAGGTCTGCGCAACCGACCTTCAACCTGACTCACTCTTAGACCCAAACTAGTCCAGCTGAACTGTGCCCAAACCAAGCCAAACCGGACCCTAACCGATCAGACCCGCATTGACCAGATTGTTGACAAGTTTGGTTCAAGTAAAAAAAAATTTTTTTCTTTTTCAAATTTTTTTAATTTTTTTATATATTATTTTATTAATATTTTGCATATTAAAACATTTATATTTGTTAGATTATATGATGAAATATGTAGTTAAATTTTTTATAATTTTGTTAATTTTTAAAATAAACTTTAAAAAATAAAATAAATTTAATAATAATACAAAATTAATAAAAAAATATGAGAAAAAGAAAGTTTTATCCAACAATGAGAGTCAAAAGTACTCCAAGTAGTGATACCTATGAAATCTTTAGGTGAGAAGATTTTTTTTAAATACTACCAGTGTATTGAAATATTTGTAAAAACTTTTCAATACAATAAAAATTTTCTTTTGTTAATAATAAATAAAAACTAATTAAAACTAAAATAAAGCAATAAAAATAGGAAAAAAAAATTTTCCCAATGATGGGATTCTAAAAGTATTCCGAATAGTGATGCTTTACAAAATTCCTAGGTGAGAAAATTTTTTTAAATATTACCAGTGTATTGAAATATTTATGGAAAATCTTCAATATAGTAAAATTTTTTCTTCAAAAGTTTAAATTAAAAATAAAAATTAATAAAACAATAAATAAAATTTCTAAAAAAGAAATAAAATGTGTGCATCAACATGGTAATATTATGCATTGCATGCATGACATAATTTTTACGAAATGTAGATTTGAGCCTCCAAGGATGGATTTTAAGGTATTTTGAAAAGCGATGCCTAAGAAATCTCTAGGTGAAAAAGAGTTCTTTCAATGTTACCAACGTACTGAAATATTTTAAAAATTATTTCAATAAAAGGTTTTAATTTATTTTTCTCGAATAAATAAAAAATTTCTAATAAATAAAAAATCAAGAAAATCATTTTTCAAACACCGAAAATAGGACTATTTTTTATTAAAATCAAAGGATAACACATAGTTAATTGATATCGTTTTAAATGGATGCTGTAGGGTGCTAATCCTTCTCCACACGAAATCGACTCCCGAACCTAAACTGTTATACAGACCCTAAAATTATCATTTTAATAATTTTAATTAATTTTAAGATTTCATTAAAAGGATATGTTTTAATATGTGACCAATCACACATAGCTAAAAAAAGATTAGTGGCGACTTCTATTTTTTATTTTTGTTTTCAAATTCTTCGAGCGAATACAAAACCATTACGATAACTTGACGACTCCACTGGGGACTCTTTTTGTTTTTGAGAGTCAAGCCAAAATTAACTACGTGTTATCCTCAAATTTTGATTTAAACAATCCTAATCGGTTTCTTAGATTTTTATTTTTCACTGTGATGATCTTTCTCAAAATTTTAGGTTACATTGAGATAACTGTGGTAGACTTTTTTGAGTAAATTAAAACCCAAGTAATTAATCCTACACCAGCAGTTCTAGCAGAAACCATCCAATCATTGAATTTTTATCGATAAAATGAAAAGGGATGATTCATAGGATGTGCACCGCTATTATATGTGTGGGTTAGAAGTCATTTCAAGTGCAAAAAAAGTGCATTCTTAAAGCCGTATCTATGAAATAAGGCACCAATTGAAAAGTTTTACATAAGTCAATGGCCAACATTGAAGACTAAGAAGAGTGGGTCTTTTTCTTACAAAGGCTTACCGATGATGAAATTGAATGGATGGTATATTGGATGCCTCGGGTGTCTTTATTATATCATGGAGAAAATCAGCCATGGATACCGTTATTAATGCTATGGGGCATTGTAAGTTATGCTCCATTAATAGTGCTTAGGTAATTCGGTGCAAAGTAGTTTGTTCTTACCACTCATGGCCTGACCAAGTAAAATTCATTTATGGGAAACCAAATCCATCAAAAACCTCAAAGTAGTTGATCCAAAAATGGAAAAGAACACGAAGAATGAGGTTAGAGCCTTTCATCGAAAAAATCACCCCTGATTATCAAATTTGAAAAGCAAAGTGACTTAAAAACGTAATACTCCATTTTGATTACAGCTCATATCAATTGGTTAATCTTTCAAAAGAGGTGCAATTATCAAAAGTTGAGCTTATCAAAAAAGAATTAAAGCTGAAAAAAAAATAAGAAGAGAAAATTTGAGACTTCATGAGAAAGTGAGACAACTGAAATATAAAGCAGAGATACAAGAAAGCATATTGAAAAAGTTATAAAAGAACGAGATGTGACCAATAGTGATTTGAAAGATCTACACCAAAAAAATAAGAGGTTACAAGTCCAATTCAAAACCAAAAAAGTCACCAAGTCTTACCTCAATCAACAACATGAAATAGATGAGCTCTAAAAGAAAATGAACCAATAGAAGGGCAAAGCTCAAGAAAAGTAAGAGGAGACCACTAGAATTTCTCAAGAATGTTAGAATTGGAAGGGGAATGCCAAAATTGGAAGGGGAATGCCAAAAAAAAAAGGAAAGATTGAAAGTTATGATCACAAAAGAGAGAAGAAAACACTTTAAAGTACTAAATGAAAAAAAATCACTTCACCAAGTGATCCAAGGGTTAGACACGCAACTTCAAGACCACAAGAGCCATATTTTTTGTAATAATAGATGAGTGGCATAGAAGAGAAAAAGATTGAATCTTCACATGCAATTCAGAAAGGAATACTCATTTAAAGTGGAAAGCAGAAAGCTTAAAGAGGTAACAGTACATAGAGCACTTGACTAATCAATTTTGTAAGGCAGTGAAGAAAGCATAGGAGATGGTTAAAAAGGTAGAAGTGTTAAGAAGAAAAGTCAATCCCATAGTAGAATGTGGACAACACCTAGTGAACTTTCTAAACGAGGCAAAGGACCATTATGAACAAGTCAAACTCTTCTATGGATATAACTTTAGGATAGTAAATCCCATGTAATAAAAGTTGTATGGAATC
The DNA here is from genome assembly GCF_002303985.1 of Durio zibethinus. Next base: position 13,576,307 of record NW_019168270.1, read on the forward strand.
AATAAAATTTCTAATGTTGAAATTTGTTCAAGAGCAAAATCTTTTACTTGCATTAATGCATCATATACATCATTTTTCATAAAATAAGTGAGAAAATAAAATTTTCAACACATAGCATTCTAATTTTTTTTTCTCTTTCTTCTTTTTCACAAAAAAAAAAATTGTGATAATAAAGATTCAAGAATAGCTCACCCATCAAAAATTTTGATCCAACCTACTCGTCATTCATAAAATACTAAGACTCAAACAAGAATTATAGAGCAATAACAGGTCAATTGATTTGAAAGAATTGAGAATGCTTAAGAAGAACTAAAAGGGGATCTCAGTATAATAATGGATATGCCCAAAAAACTTGACAAAGAAAAAGCAGTGAAAGAAAATTCTAGCTTTCAAGAGTAATCGCTAGATATGGTAGATCCTGTTTATCCTCCAGGGTTTAAGTCACGATCGACCCAACCTTCTTAAAGAACTAGAGTACCAATTCTTACTCCTGGTAGATATCCCAATCTTTATCTAGGAATGACATCCACACTTACTCTAAGATAATTTTAAAATTTTGTTAATCCTATTATGATGAAAAAATCACCTGAGTCAATCTTAGTTTCTGATTCGGATGATCTTAAGGAGAGAAAAAAGTTAGGGATAAAGATGCCTGAGAAAGTGAAAGATACTAGTGCTAGAGAGAAGATAAAGTTATTGGAAGAAAGGCTTAGGGCTATAGAAGAAATGAATTTTTATGGCTCCACAGATGCAGCTAACCTTTGTTTGGTCCCAGATGTGGTCATTCTATCAAAATTTAAGATCTTTGATTTAAAAAATACGATAGCACAAAATGTTCAATGACTCACATCACCATGTATTATTGTAAGATGACAGTACATGCTCATGATAAAAAATTATTGATGCATGTATTTCAAGATGGTATTACAATATCTACAATCATATGATATGTTTAACTAGACAAGACTCGTATTCATTTCTGGTAAGAGCTCACAAGAGCATTTCTTACACAATATCAGCATGTCAAGGATTTAGCTCCAGATCATCTATCTTTGCAAGGTATGGAAAAGAAAGCAACTGAAAGCTTCAAAGAATATGCATAAAGACGAAGAAATATGGCTGCACAAATTTAACCTCCCCCCACTAAAAAAAAATAATCATTTTATTTATGAACACCTTGAAAGTATCGTATCATGAGAGATTGATAGGCAATGCAACCAAAAACTTTACAAATATGATGATATCAGGTGAGATCATTAAAAATATCATAAAGAATGGCAAGTTCGATGTATGAGAGACAAGTGAAGCAAAAAAGGATGGAGCTTCTAAAAAGAAAGAGAATGAAGCTCAAGAGTAAACTATGTGGGGCAATAGTTCAAAGGTTTCACAACCTATTCTGCACTAGTCTACCAAACCCATACCCCTTTCATAAACCATGTTACATCCATCCCTCATCCATATCAACCATACCACTCATTACCATAACCAACTTATCCACCTTGTTTCCAGTCATCTTTTGGACCCTTCCCACCTACAATCGTCCTTACTCGCACCCACTAGACGCAGAATGGAGACCCCATCTTATAATTGGTTCTAAAAAGCCCCTCAATGAAATTATCCAAGAAAAAACCACTTTGATCCTATTCCCATGACAACCCAAATAAGTAGACTCCAAATGTTAATCGATACCCTCTACCTGACACTATACAGATCATCATCAAATGCCTTTAATTTGATGGGCCAAAATAAGCTATGTAAAAGTAAGAATATATGAAGTTAAGACTTCGATGGCTACAGGTATTTGAACTCTGGTCAAGAGCTGACATGTCTAAAGTCAATAAAATCTTAAAATTATTCTAAAATGATTAACTCATCTGAGAGCTATAATTATCACAGAGATGCTTTGGGGCATTTTATAGAGAATTGTCACCAATTCCATCAAGAAGTGTAAAAGTTGATGGATATAGGTCGAATAGAGTTTTACGAAGAAAGTGAAGAGTTAGTGAAAGCCGAAGTGTCTACCATTGATTCAAAGAATAAGTTTATGCGTAGACCGATAACTATCTATTATGATGAGAAGCAAACATTGAAGCTAAAAAAGCATGTCTCCCGACTAGTAGTGACAATTAATGTTTCTGACCTTTTTCCATATCAGAATGATAAAGCAGTACCATAAAAGTATAATTGTGATGTCGTAGTCAACTCAAATACTGCAAACATAACGAGTGTATGAGGTATAACTCGAAATGAAAGATGTTATACTCTAAAAGCTTTAAAGAAAGCCAAGAAAGAAAAAAAAAGTTAAGAGAAGAAAAAAAAAGTCAGAGTAATCCCGACACAACCCTAGAAGAAAAATATCAAAAGTCAGTCTCTAAGAGTGAAGAATGTGAATTTTTAAAGTTAATAAAACATAACAAGTATACCATGGTAGAACAGCTTAACAAAATGCCAACTAAAATTTTGCTATTATCATTATTGCTCAGTTCAGAGTCACACCGTAATGCTTTACTGAATATGCTAAATCAAGTATATGTGTCTCACAATGCTTCTGTTGAATATGTGAAATAGCTTACTGGTAATTTGATAATTTCAAACTATATCTTTTTCAGTGATGAAAAGATTCTTCTTAAAAGTAAAGGAAGTACCAAGGCTTTTCACATTACTGTAAAGTGTAAGAGTCATATAATGGCTAAAGTTTTAATCAATAATGGCTCATCCATCAATATTATGCCTGTAACTACTTTGAAAAAACCTCTTATTGATGAATCTTATAGAAGTCTAGTCATATGATAGTGCAAGCCTTTGATGAAACTAAAAGAAATGTGCTATGAGATATAAAATTACCATTACAGATTGGTCCGTGCACTTTCAATGTGAAATTTCAAGTTATAGATATCTTTCCTTTATACTATTATTTATTAGGTAGGTTATGGATCCATATGGCAGGTGATTTTCTATCATCATTGTATCAGAAAGTCAAATTTATTATTGAAGAAAAGCTAACATGTGTGGCAGAAGAAGAAGATTTACTGGTAACTCAATCGATAAATACTCTTTATATAGAATCAGCAGATAAATAGCTAGAATGCTCACATAGATCTTTCTAGATTGCTAACGCAACCTATATGGTTGAAGGATCTAAATTGTATTTGGCACACTTATCTACGATAACTAAAATGATTGTCAAACAGCTTACCAAAATAGGATGGCATCCTGAAATTGGACTAGAGAAAAATCTGCAAGGAATCATAGAGCCACCAACAGTATATGACAAGAAAGATAGATTCGACTTAGGGCATAAGCCAATAAGAGGGGACAAAATGAGAATGATGAATGAAAAAAAATAAAAAGATGGCTAATCTTGGAGGATATGAATTGAAGTTAGAGCCTATGGTCATTCCATACCTCTATGATTCTTTTCGTTCAAGAGGATATATTTATCCAGATTTGTCTGAAGCCCTAAATGTAGGATTTGTGGAAGAGTTTTTGGAGCTGACCATTCAAATGGTGGATGACGAAAAAAAGAGGTGAGATAAAGAGCTGTTCGTGCACCCTTGTACTTTGATTTTGAGCTAAATAATTGAAAAGTCGTAGAGCTGACTATTATCTTTAAAACTTCTAAAAAGTAATATATTGTGAAACTCTAAATCCCTAATTACTTTTATGAGCATTGGGTGATCTTTTATGGTGTCTTTATGTTTGTCGTTTTAATAAAAAAAAACTTAAAAAATGCATCCGTATTTCTTTTATTGTTTTCATCTTCACTTTACTTTCCATTTTTCCTTCTATCATTTTCTTGCCATTCCATATTTATGTGCCAATATTCTCTTTATTTTACCCTTTGCAGGGTCTCAAATAATGAACACGAAGATAATCATGACAATAATCTTGAATTTGATTTTGAAAACTTAATTCATGTTGATGAACTTGATGATGAAAAAGATTCAGATAACTACACACTACCTCTTGATTTGTTAAAATTAATAGAACATGAAGATAAGCCAATTGAACCCTACTAAAAAATTATTGAATTAGTGAAATTGAGAGATGGTGAAAATAAGAGAGAGGTCAAAATTGGTAGATCCTTTTTACCAATTAAAAGACAAAAGCTAGAATAGTTGTTCCGATAATATATGGATGTGTTTGCGTGGACTTATCAAGATATGCCAGGACTCAACACTGATATTGTAAAGCATAAGTTACCTTTAAAACTAGAATGTAAGTCGATGTAGCAAAGCTAAGGCGCATGAAGGCAAAGATGCTACTAAAAATTAAAGAGGAAGTGAAGAAACAAATTTGATGCTGGATTTTTAAAAATGACAAAATATCTTGAATGGGTAGCCAATATAGTGCTAGTTTTTAAGAATGATGAAAAAGTGAGAATGTGTATCGATTATTAAAATCTGAATAAGACAAGCCCTAAGGATAATTTTTCTCTGCCTCACATCGATACTCTAGTAGATAATACTGCTAGGCATTCCATATTTTCCTTTATGGATGGTTTTTCATACTATAATCAGATCAAGATGGCTTGAAATGATATGGAGAAAACTACATTTGTGACCATGTGGGGGACATTCTGTTATAAAGTCATGCCATTTGGGTTGAAAAATGCTAGTGTCACTTATCAAAAAGCAATAGTGACTCTTTTTCATGATATGATGCATAAAAAAATAGAGATATATGTGGATGATATGATCATAAAATCTCGTGAAGGAAAAGAACATGTAGTTAACCTCAAAAAGTTATTTGACAGGTTGAGAAGATTTTAGCTGAAGTTGAATCCTATTAAATGTACATTTGATGCCAAATCAGGAAAACTATTAGGCTTTATGGTCAATGAAAGAGGAATCGAGGTAGACCCGGATAAGATATAAGCCATCCAGAACTTATCTTCCCCTATACCCCAAAAAAAGTGTGAGGTTTCTTAAGGAGATTAAACTACATCGCTTACTTCATTTCTCAACTCACCTACAAGTAAGATCCTATTTTCAAGCTTCTTAGAAAACATGATCTAAAAGAATGGAATGATGAATGTCAAGAAACTTTTAATGAAATCAAAGAATAATTGTTAAATCCACCTATGTTGGTGCTGCCAATCCCAAATAAACCTTTGATTTTGTACTTAACAATGCATGAAAATTCAATAGGATGTGTGCTAGGGCAAAAAGATGAAACTGACAGGAAAGAATGAGTGATTTACTACTTGAGCAAGAAATTCACTGATTATGAGTCCAATTATTCACCATTAGAGACGATGTGTTGTGCATTGGCCTAGACAGCTAGAAAACTCTAACAATACATGCTTTATCACACTATTTGGCTCATAGCAAAGTTAGATCCTATTAAGTATATTTTCAAGAAGCCCTCATTGACAAGAAGGATATCACGGTGGCAAGTTATGCTTTTAAAATATGATATTATTTATGTGACCTCAAAAAGCTCATTAAAAGAGAATTATTGAATAGTCGATGTTCTTATTATTGTGCAGTCGAAGAATTATGAAGCCAATGAAACTAGATTTTTTTTTATGAAGATGTGACTGGCCATTGAAGAAAATGAACTATTGAGAAGTTTTGGAGGATGTGTTTTTGATGGAGCCATAAATGCTTTTAGGCCATGGGTATTCGGGGCAATTTTATATATCTCTGCGATGAACATATTATCCCAATCACAGCTAGATTTAAAATTTCAATTGCATAATATAATTGTGGGCTGAATATGAGGCCTGTAGTATGGGTTCCTATCAAGTAAGCCGATCGAAAAAAAGATCAAAGTATTAGATGTATTTAGGAGATTTCAGCTCCTAATTCATCCTAATCAGTTATGAGAAGGAATAAGAAACAAAGAGATTTTAGTTGCTTACAGTATCATAAATAACATCTTTGAATTAGTCAAGCAATTTGAAAAAGTTTAATTTGAACATATGCCCAGAAAGAAAAATCAAATTGTTGATGCATTGGCTACTCTAGCTATAATGATTAAAATATATGCAAATACTGAAATCCAACCCATCAAGTTGGATGTGAAAGATGAACCAACACATTGTTCAGGTGTCGAAGAAGAAGTTGATGGGAAGCCATAGTAATCATGACATTATGCAATAACCAATTAAAAGCCAACAATACCATAAAATGCAATAGAAAATGATAAGAGGACTATTAGAAGATTGACAATGAGTTTCTTCCTTGATGAAGATGTTCTCTATAAAAAAAGTCGAGATCAAGTACTTTTAAGGTGTGTGAATACAGCTAAAGTGAAGAAGATTATTGAAGAAGTGCATGATAGAGTTTGTGGGACATATGTAAATGGTCATATGATGGCTAGGCAAATTATGAGGGCTGGCTATTATTGGTTGACAATAGAGAGTGGCTGTATTAATTATACTAGAAAATACCATAAGTGTCAGATCTATGTCGATAAGATCCACGTTCTTCCAATAACATTACACGTTTTGGCTCCTCCATGGCCATTCTCTATGTGAGGTATGGATGTCATCAGTCCCATCACTCCAAAAGCTTCAAATAGGTATAGATTCATCTTTGTAATGATTGACTACTTCACCAAGTAGGTAGAAGCTACATCATATGCTAGCGCGACTCGATCTGTGATATGCAAATTCATAAAAAAAAAAGAGATAATATGCAAATATGGGCTTTTAGAGACAATTATTTTTTATAATGCCAAAAACTTAAATAGCAAAATGATGAATGAAGTGTGCACTTAATTCAAGATTCATCATCATAATTCGACACCATATCGTCCAAAGATGAATGAGGTAGTAGAAGCTGCAAACAAGAATATCAAAAGAATCTTAAAAAAAATGACTGATACTTATAAAGATTGGCATGAGAAGTTACCTTTTGCTTTGCATGCTTATAGAACATTAGTCCGAATATCTACTAGGGTTACTTTTTCTTCTTGGCATATAGAATGGAGCTGTGTTACTGATTAAAATAAAAATTTCCTTATTGAAAGTCTTGATGAAGGTAGAGTTAGAAGAAGTAGAATGTGTTAGAAATCATTATGAGCAATTGAACCTCATTAAAGGGAAAAGACTTACAGTACTTTGTCATGTCAATTATATCAAAAGAGGATGATGAAAGCACATAACAAGAAAATCTATCCCTGTCACTTTAGGGAATGAGACTTAGTACTGGTAAAGATCCTTCCAAATTAATATGATAATCGAAGAAAATAGACACCAAATTGGAAGGGCCCGTACGTGGTGAAAAAAGCCTTTTCTGATGGGGCATTGATTTTAGCAGAGATGGACAAAAGTGATTTGCCTACTTTAATAAATTCAAATGCTGTAAAGAAATATTTTACTTAAAAAAATGATGACTTATCTAAGCTGAAAACCTAAAAAAGGTGACTTAGATATAAAAGAGAAGCATCATCAAAAGAAGATCCCACAACACCAAGGTAAATATAGCTTAATGAAATTTAAAGAATCAAGAAAATCATCTAATTTAGTTTTAGAAAAAGAAACTGGGAATATTTTGCTCGTGATTATCTTGTAATCATTACTTGGGCATCTTTGTTCTGACTCAAACACTTTTATTGCCATGCATTTATTATCAGTCTAATGAAATATGCTATCTTTCTTTTAAAAATAATGCCTATCCATTCTTTTATTCTCATTTGATATTTTTGATTCACCATACAAATAAGAGAAATTTATGATTGTATTTTGTTTGTCTTGAACTTAAAATGATGAAAAGAAACACAAACACAAAAGATCTTAACATTACTTTTTTTTTTAAAAAAAGGTTGACAAAGGTAAATGAAAAAAGATGAGAAAATCATGACAAGATTGATGTTGCAAACTTTTTTAAAAAAAAATATTACGGTCAGATGTTAAAAATAGATTAGTCATATGAGAATTCTGATAAAAGAAGCCAAAAAGTGAGAGATTTCAAGAACCTTTTTACTACAATGAATAATTTTGATTGAATTACATGCATTGCATTTAGAGCACTCAGTACATACATCCATGAACAATTTTGATAAGGACATAAACTTTTCATTTCCTAATGAAAAACAAGATTTTGACATTCAGATAAGGATAATAATCAAACAAAATATTTCAAAAGAGAGAAATTTACTTGTTTAAAGATAAGAACTCGATTTTGAGAACATATGAAGATTTTTAAAATTATTGAGCCTCTCTTGAAATGAGTTTTTTTCAAATAAAATTTTAAAGTTGTTAAGCCTTTACTGAAAGAAACCATTTTCAAGATGAGAATTTTTAAAGTTGTTAAGCCTCTACTGAGAGGATCCTCTCTCAATATGAGAATTTTTAAAGTTATCGAGCTTTTATTGAGATGAGCCTTTTTTAAGATGAAATTTTTAAAGTTGTTGAGCCTTTGCTAAGATGAGCCCTTTTCCAAGATGAGATTTTTAAAGTTATCGAGCCTCTGCTGAAAGGAGCTTTTTCAGATGAGATTTTTTAAAATTGTTGAGCCTCTACTGAGAGAAGCTTTTTTCATATAAGATTTTTAAAGTTGTTGAGCCTATGGTGAGATGAGCTTTTTTCATATAAGACTTTTAAAGTTGTTAAGCCTCTGTTAAGATAAGCTTTTTTAGATAAGATCTTTAAAGTTGTCGAGCCTCTACTGAGAGAAGCTTTTTTAGATAAGATCTTTAAAATTATTGAGCCTCTACTGAGATGAGCTTTTTCAGATAAGATTTTTAAAGTTATTAAGCCTATGCTGAAATAAGAATTTTCAAGATAAAATTTTAAAGTTGTTGAGCCTCTGCTAAGATGAGCCTTTTTTAGATTTTAAATTTTCAAAAGTTATCGAACTTCAAGTGAGAAGAGCATTTTCAATTTGATGAGAAAAACTTTTTCAAAAAGAAAAGAAAAGAAAAGAAATATTCCTTTGGATTTCAAAAAAAATTGTTATCTTTGTCTTTGCCATATTCTTGATCTTCAGCAATATGCAAAAAGGGACAGTTGTAAACACCAAATTTGTCTAGATTTTAATTAAGTCTTAGTTATCAAATTTTAATTCTCGGGCTATCGGGTCAAAATCCGATTTTAATTCAATTGGGCTTTAGGCCTGATTTCAATTCGACTGGACCTAAAGTCTGATTTTGATTGGGCCCGAAACCCATTTTATTTTTTTTAAGCCTAGCCTACCTTTTATTATTTTT